>JAXIVJ010004207.1:0-82500 GCA_036785665.1 Chirona hameri | reverse complement strand
GTGCGGCATTTTTGGAGGCTCTGTGACGTGTCCGATCAAACTGATCCGTGAAGCAATCCGTGAAGCATCCGTGATGCATGACTGACTATCAGTATAAGTCATGAATAACAACAACATGCAAACTATACCAACTCGAATGAAATAAGGGCGGAATGATTTGAACCCCAGGCAAGCAAGTATTCGCAAAGCACTCGGCACTGCGCCACAATAGCAAAAGGCGAGGGAAATGCATATTGGATACAATATTATTACGTCATAAGTTTCTGAAGTGTCAACTACTATGAAATACAGTGACAAAATACATTTAATAATGATTAACAAGAAAATTCAAACTTAAAAACAATAATTTGAATAAGTCTTTAATTAGCTTTCAACTCAAAATCAGATATATTTTGCAATGCTACACAAGAATGGCACCAGTGACGTCATTAACAAAGCGTGCTACGGGACTTGGGTATACTAATCAGGAACAACTCGCCACAATGGTTAAGTGCGCCGAGAAGCATGACAATGACTTTGTAAACAAATCGCCGACGCTAAATAGATCGCCGTCGATGTGCATCGATGAGCTTCCGATTTTATTGCCACTTATTCAAATCGCTGTTAGTTTTAGAAGATCGCCGGGCATATAATCACAACAAGCAGAACGCACAATATATTTTCCACTCCATTGCATACAAAAGCAATACGGGAAAAGCCCGCAGTTTGATGAGGACCAAAAGTACTTGCAAGTACCGATCGTTAAAAGTGTGGAACGCTGATCAACTATAACTTGAGAAATCTTTTGGTAGGAAAGTTTTCATGCAAAATTTGATGAATTTACAATATATTTTGGTCTCGTCTGGCGATTTCAAGTGCTAACTCCATTTTTGTGGGAAAAGGTCATTATTTCCCTTTAAAGGGAAATAATGACCTTATGATTTTGTTGGCAACAATTTCTTAGGCTACCGTTATGTTTTTAAAGTTATTTTATTTAAATTTAAGAATTAAATAAAATTATTCCCAAATTCAAAGTTGTAAGTTTGGAAAAAATACAAAACAAGTACCTTGTGTACTTCATGAAGGTCATTGACAAATTCGTCCTTCCCTACCATTGTTAACATCGAGTGCGGCATTTGTGGAGGCTCTGACATTTCCGATCAAACTGAGCGCTGCTCGGACACCCGCTAGTAGCGCTTTCGTTCTCCATGGCAACCAGGCGTCAGCCAATCAAAAGCCAGAAAGGGAATACGTTCTGGCTTTTCATTGGCTCACGCCTGGTTGCCATGGAGAACGAAAGCGCTACTAGCGTGCGTTCGAGCAGCGCTCTGATCCGTGAAGCAATCCGTGAAGCATCCGTGATGCATGACTGACTATCAGTATAAGTCATGAACAACAACAACATGCAAACTATACCAACTCGAATAAAATAAGAGCGGAATGAATTGAACCCCAGGTAAGCTAGTATTCGCAAAGCATTCGGCACTGCGCCACAATAGCAAAAGGTGAGGGAAATGCATATTGGATACAATATTATTACGTCACAAGTTTCTGAAGTGTCAACTACTATGAAATACAGTGATAAAATACCTTTAATAATGATTAACAAAAAAATTCAAACTTAAAAACAATAATTTGAATAAGTCTTTAATTAGCTTTCAACTCGAAATCAGATATATTTTGCAATGCTACACAAGAATGGCACCCGTGACGTCATTAACAAAGCCTGCTACGGGACTTGGGTATATTAATCAGGAACAACTCGCCAAGTGCGCCGAGATGGTTAAGTGCGCCGAGAAGCATGACAATGACTTTGTAAACAAATCGCCGACGCTAAATAGGTCGCCGTCGATGTGCATCGATGAGCTTCTGATTTAATTGCCAGTTTTGTGTTATTGTTCGTTAGTTTTTTTGGGATTTTTTTTAATTTTTCATGATAAAATAAAGCATAGTGTTATATACAGCTATATAACACTATGCTTATATAGTGTTATAAGCACAGACAAACTATACACAACTCCTAATGTTGAAAACAAATGAATCGATTTTAAAAAATTGAGGGTCGCAACCACTAACTATGCCGCGTTGATGTGCATCGATGAGCTTCCGATTTTATTGCCACTTTTTTCAATCGCTGTTAGTTTTAGAAGATCGCCGGGCATATAACCACAACAAGCAGAACGCACAATATATTTTCCACTCCATTGCGTAAAAAAACAATACGGGAAAAGCCCGCAGTTTGATGAGGACCAAAAGTACTTGACAAAAGGTCAGAAATAGTGCAAGTACCAGTCGTTTAAAGTGTGGAACGCTTATCAACTTAACTTGAAATATCTTTCGGTAGGGAAGTTTTCATGCTGCAAAATGTGATGAATTTACAATATATTTTGATCTCGTCTGGCGATTTCAAGTGCTAACTCCATTTTAGTGGAAAAAGGTCATTATTTCCCTTTAAGTAAAAAGTTAATAGTAAAAAACGATTTAGCAAAAAAAAAAATTACCTCTGGGACCTCAAATATTGACCTGAGATCAAATCTGAGGGCACCTCAGTGATTGTAAATTTCACTGGCTGGCGTTTGCTTTTTCCCGTTTGTTTCTAACTAGCATCGTTTCTGAGATATATGGAAATTTCTGGAGCGATGTCCTAAAACAGGAAAAAAACGGGAAAATTTGACCTTTGATGACCTTTGGTGACATCAATTTGACCTGACTTAAAAGAACACTGAAATACTTTCGATAGAACATGTATCAAGCTATCAAATGCCTTTTTCCGCTTCTCGCTACGTAGCGTAGTTTTCGAGATCTCAGGGGGGTGGGCGGAAATCAACCAACCCCTCCCCCTGCAGTTCGTGTTCGGCGCAAAGCCCCTGCAGTGCGCGGGTTAACGAGGCGTCATGATCAGACTACGTGCCAGAGAGTGTACCTGCCTCCGGCGGCGAGCGTTCATGTCCCGATCGTTGTCCGAACAGCGGACATGAAACCGGGCCCACTAGTCTTGTGTCGAAATACTTAACGTAGGGAGGTAATTTTTTTACCACAACCCATTTTTAGATCTGCTCTACAAATATGCTATCTCAGTCCAAAACCCCATGTTAAAGGGAAATAATGACCTTTTGATTTTGTTAGCAACAATTTCTTAGGCTACCGTTATGGATTTAAAATTATTTTATTTAAATTTAAAAATTAAATAAATTATTCCCAAATTCAAAGTTGTAAGTTTGGAAAAAATGCAAAACAAGTACCTTGTGTACTTCATGAAGGTCATTGACAAATTCGTCCTTCCCTACCATTGTTTACATCGAGTGCGGCATTTTTGGAGGCTCTGTGACGTTTCCGATCAAACTGAGCCCTGCTCGGACACACGCTAGTAGCCCTAGTAGCGTTTTCGTTCTCCATGGCAACCAGGCGTCAGCCAATCACAAGCCGGAAAGGGAATACGTTCTGGCTTTTCATTGGCTCACGCCTGGTTGCCATGGAGAACGAAAGCGCTACTAGCGCTACTAGCGTGCGTTCGAGCAGCGCTCCGATCTGTGAAGCAATCCGTGAAGCGTCCGTGATGCATGACTATCAGTATAAGTCATGAATAACAACAACATGCAAACTATACCAACTCGAATGAAATAAGGGCGGAATGATTTGAACCCCAGGCAAGCAAGTATTCGCAAAGCACGGCACTGCGCCACAATAGCAAAAGGCGATGGAAATGCATATTGGATACAATATTATTACGTCATAAGTTTCTGAAGTGTCAACTACTATGAAATACAGTGATAAAATACCTTTAATAATGATTAACAAGAAAATGCAAACTTCAAAAAATTAATAAGTCTTGAATTAGCTTTCAACTCAAAATCAGATATATTTCAATGCTACACAAAAATGGCACCAATGACCGTCATTAACGAAGCTTGCTACGGGACTTGGGTATACTAATCAGGAACAACTGGCCACAAATGGTTAAGTGCGCCGAGAAGCATGACAATGACTTTGTAAACAAATCGCCGACGCTAAATAGGTCGCCGTCGATGTGCATCGATGAGCTTCTGATTTAATTGCCAGTTTTGTGTTATTGTTTGTTAGTTTTTTGGGGGAAAAATTATTATTTTTCCTGATAATAGTGCATAGTGTTATATACAGCCACAGACAAATTATACAAAACTCCTAATGTTGAAAACAAATGAATCGATTTCCAAAAATTGAGGGTCGCAAACACTAACTATGCCGCCGTTGATGTGCATCGATGAGCTTCCGATTTTATTGCCACTTTTTCCAATCGCTGTTAGTTTTAATGGATCTCCGGACATATAATCACAACAAGCAGAACGCACAATATATCTTTCACTCCATTGCGTAAAAAAGCAATACGGGAAAAGCCCGCAGTTCGATGAGGACCGAAAGTACTTGCAAGTACCGGTCGTTAAAAGTGTGAAACGCTTATCAACTTTAACTTGAAATATCTTTCGGTAGGGAAGTTTTGATGCAAAATGTGATGAATTTACAATATATTTTGGTCTCGTCTGGCGATTTCAAGTGCTAACTCCATTTTTGTGGAAAAAGGTCATTATTTCCCTTTAAAGGGACATTCCCAACTTAACATTAGTTTTGAGTTGAGATAGCCATGTTGTTGGATTTGCTTTGAAATTAAGTAGGGTAGCAGTTAAAACAACCACATAGGTCTAATTCGAAAAGAAATTCGAGCTTGGTCTTGACAATTACATATAACAAATAAACCCCACGTGTATTTGAATAGGGGTTTAAAGCCGATGACGTCGTCTCTCTTACCCAATGGTGATGATAGTCGACTTGTTTTAAGGTAAACCTTGGAGATATTTACGCGTTTCGTTTCTCGATCGCTGGGTGTATTATATTTACCGTGGGTTATATCAGGATAACTAGACTTCTATAAAGTGAAACTCTAATGCAATTTTCAAAAGATGCCAAGAATTCGATGTGTGGTATGTGGAGCTTTCAGTGACAAGACTTCGGTGGTCAAGTGAGTGCGACACAGTTTACCTGGTACCTGCTTGTATTTGAATCGCCAGAATTGTCTGACAAAAATTGTGCCAAACTTCGGCAGCGTAAAGGATTTATCTATAGATCTATTTAGCTCAATAATGACGTCATCAACCCAAATTTTAAAAACTTAATTATTATAAATTGAGTGAAGTTTTCGAGGAAAAAATATCACCATCGTTTTCAGCAGCACTTACTTCATATTTTCGGGTACAACAGGCGTATATTTGACAACTTTCAGAAGGTGGCAATGTCCCTTTAACCCGCGCACTGCAGAGGGGGGGGGGTTGATTTCCGCCCCCCCCCCCAGGTTTTTTTTAAAGATAGCGAAAAAAACGGCGGCGCACAGCGCCGCCGGGTTTTCGCACACCTGTCAGGACATCAATTGCGCACACTTTGAAGGAAAAAAATATCCTCGGGTCATCTCAGGTCAGGTCACCAGACCAGATCAAGTGACCCCACCTACAAAAATGTTTGCAGTTGTGCCAAAGCCAGAGTTTTTCACCGATCAGTTTGAAACTTACAGGATGTCATGAGGGCATAAGTACTTACAATTCGTGTATCTCGGAATTTTGATATCGGTGACCTAAGGTCAGGTCAATTTCGTAGCCTCCCCATAATAAGTCAATGGGGAAATATACAAATGCTAAGGATATGCATGATATTAGTCAAACTTACTTCTGGATCATGTTATTATAGGATATTCTTGATGATCCAAGTGTAAGTTTTGTTCAGTGACCCCTATTGGGTCATTTGAGGTCATGCGAGGTCACCATCACCTTTTTTGTCAATAACTCCCGACATAATGAGGATAGAGGAGTGAAACAGACATCAATGTGTTTGTCTCGTCGAGACACGTCTTCCCATATGCAACATGCATACTTGGGTCACCACTTGACCTTGACCTGAGGTCAAATTTTTAAGTTGACTTAACAAGGGTCACGATGTATATCATTCGAAGCGCCTTGACAAGATAAATACAATGAGCGTAAACAGTTTTCCGTATCTTTATTACATACAAAGTTAATAGCGAAAAACGATTTAACAAAAAAAACGTCATTTTTTTCTTTTTTGACCTCTCGAGCCTCAAGTATTGACCTGAGATCAAATTTGAGGACACCTTAGCGATTGCAAATTTCACTGGCTGGCGTTTGCTTTTTTTCGGTTTGTTTCTAACTAGCATAGTTTCCTGAGATATATGGGAATTTCTGGAGCGATGTCCTAAAACAGGAAAAAACTGGAAAATTTGACCTTTGATGACCTCTGGTGACCTTAAATTTGACCTGACCTAAAACAATACTGAAATACTTTCGATAGAACATGTATCAAGCTATCAAATGCCGTTTCCCGCGTCTCGCTACGTAGCGTAGTTTTCGAGATCTTAGGGGGGGGGGGCGGAAATCAACCCCCCCTGCAGTTCGTGTTCGGCGCAAAGCCCCTGCAGTGCGCGGGTTAAAGGTGAACTATTCCCTTTAAAGGGAAATAATGACCTTTTGATTTTGTTAGCAACAATTTATTTGGCTACCGCTATGGTATTAAAATTGATGCGATCTAAATTTAAGAATTAAATACAATTATTCCCTAATTCAAAGTCGGAAGTTTGGAAAAATGAAAAAGCAAGTACATATACTTGTTAAAGGGAAATAATGACCTTTTCCCACAAAAATCGAGTTAGCACTTGAAATCGCCAGACGAGACCAAAATATATTGTAAATTCATCACATTTTGCATGAAAACTTTCCTACCGAAAGATATTTCAAGTTATAGTTGATAAGCGTTCCACACTTTTAACGACCGGTACTTGCAAGTACTTTTGATCCTCATCATACTGCGGGCTTTTCCCGTATTGCTTTTTTACGCAATGTATATATAGTGTGAAAATATATTGTGCGTTCTGCTTGTTGTGATTATATGCCTGGCGATCTTCTAAAACTAACAGCGATTGGAAAAAGTGGCAATAAAATTGGAAGCTCATCGATGCACATCAACGGCGGCATAGTTAGTGGTTGCGACCCTCAATTTTTGAAAATCGATTCATTTGTTCTCAACATTAGGAGTTTTGTATAATTTGTCTGTGGCTGTATATAACACTATGCTTTATATTATCATGAAAAATAATAATTTTTCCCCAAACAACTAACAAACAATAACACAAAACTGGCAATTAAATCGGAAGCTCATCGATGCACATCGACGGCGACCTATTTAGCGTCGGCGATTTGTTTACAAAGTCATTGTCATGCTTCTCGGCGCACTTAACCATTGTGGCGAGTTGTTCCTGATTAGTATACCCAAGTCCCGTAGCACGCTTTGTTAATGACGTCACTGGTGCCATTCTTGTGTAGCATTGCAAAATATATCTGATTTTGAGTTGAAAGCTAATTAAAGACTTATTCAAATTATTGTTTTTAAGTTTGAATTTTCTTGTTAATCATTATTAAAGGTATTTTATCACTGTATTTCATAGTAGTTGACACTTCAGAAACTTATGACGTAATAATATTGTATCCAATATGCATTTCCCTCGCCTTTTGCTATTGTGGCGCAGTGCCGAGTGCTTTGCGAATACTTGCTTGCCTGGGGTTCAAATCATTCCGCCCTTATTTCATTCGAGTTGGTATAGTTTGCATGTTGTTGTTATGCATGACTTATACTGATAGTCAGTCATGCATCACGGATGCTTCACGGATCAGTTTGATCGGAAACGTCACAGAGCCTCCAAAAATGCCGCACTCGATGTAAACAATGGTAGGGAAGGACGAATTTGTCAATGACCTTCATGAAGTACACAAGGTACTTGTTTTGTATTTTTCCAAACTTACAACTTTGAATTTGGGAATAATTTTATTTAATTCTTAAATTTAAATAAAATAATTTTAAAACCATAACGGTAGCCTAAGAAATTGTTGCAACAAAATCCAAAGGTCATTATTTCCCTTTAAAGGAAATAGTTCACCTTCAACATGGGTTTTGAACTGAGATAGCAGTTTTGTAGCCCGTGTTGGGAAACCCCTATATGCAAGTTTTCTTGACTGAAAAGACTCTCCAGCCGAATGTATTTATTTTTTTGGCGAAGGAATGCGGTGCTGACGAAATAATGCGGTGCTGTCGGTAGCCCGGGCAGAGGCTATACCATCAGCCAATCAGCTTGCAGCCATAGGCGTACACAAGGAAGGGGGGACGGGGCAATTGCCCTCCCCCTGAGGCCCTGAAGGTCCGTACGTAACCATTTGGCCGTATGTGACCATTTGGCCGTATGTGACCATTTGGCCGTATGTGCCCCTTTGGCCATATGTGCCCCTTTGGCCGTATGTGCCCCTTTCGAAATAGGGCCCGAAGGGCCCTATTTCGAGCACCATGTGATAGCAGGGGTAGTAAATCATCCATTGGGGAGTCGGCCGGGGATCCTGGAAGGTCGGCTGGAATCATCGAGGATCGACCGGGGCACTTAGAGGGTCGACTGGGGCCCTTGCAAGGCCCATCTGGGGATTCATGGATGCACGACCAGGGCCCCTGGAGCAACGACTGGACCCATGGAAATCTGTTCAGGCCCCTGAAAAGGGCCTAAGCAAATCGAGGGCCCAACCTACCTACCCCGAATTTGTAAATTAACTGGATTTGGTCCATTTTTTTGGGTGGGGGGTCTCATTTTCAACTTTTTTTATTATACAATTTTGTGTCCTAAAATTATTCTCACCTGGGGGCACCCAGGGACGGATACAAGGTGCCTCTTGCGCAATGCGGGGGTCCCTGAGACAATGAGTAACCCCTTTGTCGGTCAGGGGACCCCCTGGTAGTGGTACTTAACACAGGGCCCCGGGATAGGAGTATTGAACAGAGGGCCCGGTCCAAGGCAAGGGTCCCGTGCCAGTCAGTTGCCCCATTAACTGAAAATTAACAGGTACAGGGCCCTCGAATGACAGCCCCCTACCTAACCCCAAAATGTAAAAACTCCCCGGATTTGGCCCACTATATTGAGTGGAACCCCATTTTCAATTAAACTTTTACACATATTTGGTTTGCCCTCAGATTGCCCGAGGGGGCTATAGCCCCGATCTCTCGCTCTCTCTCTCTCTCTCTCTCTCTCTCTCTCTCTCTCTCTCTCTCTCTCTCGCTCTCTCGCTCTCTCGCTCTCTCGCTCTCTCGCTCTCTCGCTCTCTCGCTCTCTCGCTCTCTCGCTCTCTCGCTCTCTCGCTCTCTCGCTCTCTCGCTCTCTCGCTCTCTCGCTCTCTCGCTCTCTCGCTCTCTCGCTCTCTCGCTCTCTCGCTCTCTCGCTCTCTCGCTCTCTCGCTCTCTCGCTCTCTCGCTCTCTCGCTCTCTCGCTCTCTCGCTCTCTCGCTCTCTCGCTCTCTCGCTCTCTCGCTCTCTCGCTCTCTCGCTCTCTCGCTCTCTCGCTCTCTCGCTCTCTCGCTCTCTCGCTCTCTCGCTCTCTCGCTCTCTCTCTCTCTCTCTCTCTCTCTCTCTCTCTCTCTCTCTCTCTCTCTCTCTCTCTCTCTATCTCTCTCTCTCTCTCTCTCTCTCTCTCTCTCTCTCTCTCTCTCTCTCTCTCTCTCTCTCTCTCTCTCTCTCTCTCTCTCTCTCCCTCCCCCCCCTGTCGGGAGGGTCGGCCGGAGTCTCGGGGTTGTGTCCGCTGTCCAGATTGTTGTAATACATTGGTCACAAACATTGCCTGGCGTCGCGTTTGACCACGAAATTGGACTCTGTCTATCCCTTGATGCATCGAGTATCGACATTCGGTCTAATACAGTTAACCCGGGCCGTGCCGCGGGGGGGGGGGGGGGTGTTTAGACACCCCCTCAGGTTTTTCAAGGAAAGGATAGCGGAAAGCGCCGCCGTTTTTGGCACAGCTGTTCGGGCATCAATTACCCACATTATGTTAAAAAAATACCTCGCGTCATCTCAGGTCACCAGACCAGGTCAAGTAACCCCACCTTCAAAAAAAACTTGTGGTCGAACCACAGTCACAGTTTTTGGATGATCGGTTTTACACTTACAGGATTTCATAAGGCCATATATATCTACAATTCGTATATCTTGGATTTTTGTTATATCAGCGACCTAAGGTAGGGTCATTTTCGTGACGTCTCCATTATAAGTCAATGGGGGAAATATTCAAATGCTTCCTATTCCAAGGATACGCATGATATCGGGCTAATTCCTTCTGGATCATGTTGTTATAGGACATTCTTGATAACCTAGGTGCCATTTTTGTTCAGTGGCCTACAGGGTCAGTCAAGGTCAGCCGAGGTCACCAACAGTTGTATGTCAATAACTCTCGACATAATGACGATAGAGAAGTGAAACCGACACCACTGTGTTTGTCTCGTCGAGGCACGTCTTCCCATATGCAACATGACCTACTTGGATCAACGCTTGACCTTGACCTGAGGTCATTTTTTTAAGTTGACCTAACCTGGTATTTTTTTTTATATGAGTCGAAGCGCCTTGACGAGACAAACACGATGGCATCAACCTTATGGCGTTGTCGTTTTTAGGTTAAAATTTATTCATGAAAAACCGTTTTGTAAAAAATAGCCTTTTTGACATTTGATGAGCTCTGGAGCCTAAACTATTGACTTGAGCTAAACTCTGAGGACACTGTACCGATTAAATTTTTCAAGCGCTTGCCATTGATTTTTTCCGTTTGTTCCTAGCTATCATAGTGCCTGTGATATATGGGGTTTCTGGAGCGAAGTTCTAAAACTGGAAAATTTGACCTTCGATGACCTCTGGTGACCTCAATATTGGCTTTAGGAAGATTTTTTTTTTGAAGTACTTTCGAATGTTCTTGTCGAGAGCTTTCGAACGCCTTTTCCGCGTCTTCCTAGCCCGTTAAGTTTTCGAGTTAGAGGGGGGTTGTCTAACCCCCCCCCCCCCATCACGGCGAAGGTGGCGCTGAGCACCGGCACGGCACGGGTTAAGTTATTTGTGCTCTTTGATTTTCCATTGGCTGGCATGTCAAGAAGATGCGAATTGTATGGCCCTTCATTTGATTTGACATTCTGTTGGCAGCGGGGGCTCGGCAAAGGGAGGGTACCGCCCCCACCCCCGCTTATCGCCGCGCTGCCCACCTTTTTAACGGAGTTTTATTGCTGGTTCGGCGAAAATAACTATTGCCAGCAAAAACAAACTAACAAACAAAATCACAGTTCCTTCAATATGGTTGCAGTTTTTTTTTGTAGCACAATAATGCTCACGGTCACGGGCGCCCTTTCAATTTGGAGGGTCGGCCGGGGATCCTGGAGGGTTAACCGAGCCCCTCGAAGGACGACCGGGGCAAATAGAGGGTCGACCATGACCCTTGGAAGGCCGTTCTGGGGCTTCATGGATGAACAACCAAGGCCTTTGGAGCATCAACTGGACCTGATCCCTTTGGCTAGTGCATCAGTACATGAAATTTGGCCTGTGCCCACGGTACTCTCACAAAACTCACCGTAAATTTGGCCGGCCTGGCAAAAATACGGAGAGCTTTTGTAGATGTAGGTACCTTGGGCCCCCTGGTCGAACAAAAAATGAATGATTTTTGTTTTAATTTTTGAGAAAAAAATGCTGAAAATATGCCCCTCTATTTTTTTAATCCATATAATGGGCCAAATCCGGTGAGTTTTTTTTTGGCGGGGGTACCTTATGCCCCCTGATAAAAAAATGTCCCCCTGGAGTGAATCTTGGGTACGCCACTGCTTGCAGCTGGTCCTAGCAAGCGAGCCGCCGGCCGCCGGTTGGCACTTCTCTAAAGCGAGTCTATCCTTACTTTCGAATCTGATTGGCTGAGCCATTTTTTCATTCGCGTGACGTCAGGACTCTCGACTCAGAGAGTATGTATATAGTTTTGATACAATTAATAATTTACGACCTTCTGTCCTGAATCGGCGCGATGTATAACCATTTTTGACAATATAAAAATATATTGTAATTCAGAATATAGTCAAATCGTGTTTGGAAAAAATGTTCCAAGGTGAGCTATTTCCTTTAAATGGAAATAATGACCTTTTCCCACAAAAGTGGAGTTAGCACTTGCAATCGACAGACGAGGCCAAAATATGATGTAAATTCATCGCATTTTGCATATAAAAATTCCTTCAGAGATATTAGCAGTTTCCTACCGATAAGCGTTCCACACTTTTAACGACCGGTACTTGCAAGTTACTTTTCGGTTTTCATCAAAACTCCGGGCTTTTCCCGTATTGTTTTTTTACGCAATTGTGTGGAAAATATATTTTGCGTTCTGCTTGTTGTGATTATATGCCCACCTATCCTTTACAATTAACTAACAATACACAAACTAGCAACTCAATCGGAAGTTCATCGATGCACGACGACGGCGACCTATTTAGTGTCGGCGATTTGTTTCGAAGTGCCCATTCAACAACGATGAACAACAGATTGATACCAAAGCGCCAGATGTGTCGCTTTCCAATAGTGGAGGGAAAATACCGATCATTAATTTTCCCAAACTTCCAACTTTTAACTAGGGAATAATTGTATTTAATTCTTAAATTTAGATCACATCATTTTAATACCATAACGGTAGCTAAAGAAATTGTTGCTAACAAAATCAAAAGGTCATTATTTCTCTTTAAAAGGAGATAATCACCTTTTCCCACACAAATGGAGTTAGCACGTGAAATCGATAGACGAGGCCAACATATGATATAAATTCATCGCATTATGCATACAAACATTCCTACCGAAAGATATTGGCAGTTTCCTACTGATAAGCGATCCAAGCTTATATCGGTCGGTACTCAGCAAGTACTCGATAACGAATTCAGTAAATTAGCCTCCCTGCGAATTGTTAGTTATCATGAAGGTATGAAATATGTTCCCTGCACTCTATCTTTTGCGAATATGTGCCACAATTTGTATGAACAATCAACAATCATTAAAAAAGTGCATTGAAATCGGCAGTTTAGCTTGGCGCCGGTCGGCCGGTGCCAAGCTAAAATACGGCGACCTATTTAGTGTCGGCGATTTGTTTACAAGTGCCCATTCAACAACGTTGAACAGTTTGATGCAAAAACTTTCCAATAGTGAAGGGAAAATACCGGTCTGCATCTGTACACTGGCGTAGTTCGGTATCGTCTGCGGAAAGCTTCACAAGGCTCGTAGCGCACTCAGGCAAGTCGTTCACAAAGAGAAGGAACAGAGTTGGTCCCAATACCGACCCCTGGGGGATTCCGCTGAGGACCGGGGCCCAGCTCGACTGCTCACCATTTAGTATTACCCTTTGGCGTCGTCCCTTCAAAAAGCCTCAATCCACTTCAGGGTGCGTCCCTGGATTCCCAGATCATGCAGCTTGTTGAGAAGGCGTATGTGAGGCACGGAATCGAACGCTTTCCGAAAATATAAGTAGACTATGTCCATAGGCTCCCCTCCTCTAAGCCCCGAGTCCAGTCTTCCATTGTTGCCAGCAATTGCGGAACACATGAGCGCTTGGGCAGGAAGCCATGCTGGGCGTCATGCAGTTGAGCCGTTTCCTGCACATGAACCATCAACTGGTCCCGAACTAGGGATTCCAGGACTTCGCAGGGAATGGAAGTCAGACTCACGGGCCGATAATTACAGGGCTCTTGGCGGCTACCTTCCTTGAAGAGAGGGACCACCTCACCAACCTTCCAGTCATCAGGCAGGATTCCGGATTCCAGGGATTTCCGATAAAGGGAGCAGAGTGGTACACTCAAAGGGCCTGCCAACTCCCGGATAATACGAGGGTGGAATCCATCCGGGCCGGGAGAAGAATTTACCTTCAGCTTCTTCAGTTTTTCTTCCACTGCACCAGGGACGACTTCAATCTCAAGCAGAGGTGCTCCGTGCCATACCGCCTGAAGACCCGGCGCCTCGGACTCGGTCTTCCTGCGTTAATATACTCGAGAACTTTCCAAGGATCTCCGCCTTCTCTGAGTCCGCACTGGCCAGTGAGCCGTCGATTCTCTTGAGGTCTTCAACCCGTGTTTTCGTGTGGAGACGAGAGTTAGCATACTTCCAGAAACTTTTCGGATTGCCTTTAATCTGCTCAACCAAGCTCTCTTCGAATTATCGCCTCAGCCTGCGGGTTAGCTTACGAAGGTCGTTTCTGGCGCGAACATATCTTCCGTGTTCAGGAATCGCATTCGTTCTGGTGTATATCTTCCATAATATTTTCTTCTTTTTCAGCGTCATGGCCTGGACATGTATAAGTTCTTGTATTTTGTTCGTTGTTTTTGCAAGGGGACGCAATCGTGGATGATTCGGCGCAGGTTTGAGCTGAAGAAGTCATAGAATTCTGTTGTTTCCGCGTCGTCCATATTGCTCCATGGCACCTCATTCAGCAAGTGGGACATCCTGGGGTAGTCAGCTCTCCCTACTGCCAGCTTGGGGACATGGCTAGCCTCGTTACCAGAGTAGCACTGCATGCTGAAGCGCAAAACGATGTGATCGCTATTGCCAATCCCCAGAAGAAACTCAATCGCTGGAATCATAGCCTCTTTATTTGTGAATACAAGGTTGAGGACGTGTGGTGTGTCACCGTGCCGGTAACGGGTGGGTTCATGGACATGTTGGAAAAGAAAGGCATCGAGAAAGCGATGGGATGAGTGATTTAAGGGATCAGATGAGATTCCGCTGGTCCAATCGATTGAACTAAAATTGAAATATCCTACCACTAGCAGGTGGGATGTCTGGAGACTTGAAGCCTCCTCTAGCAGGACACACAGCTGCTCAGTATGATCCCGGTCTGCAGAGGGGCTTCTGTAAATACCGCCAGCAACGAGGGTGTCACCGCCAACCAACTTCACGCTAATCCGCAGCTCCTCGGTGAACCCAGACGAAGAGAAGGAGAACTCAGACGCTCGGAGATGATTAGCAACATAGATAGCCACTCCACGTTGGCCCCTGGCTCCCAAGTTTGTTTTTGAGGGATCAAAATTCAGGTAGAGGGTAAAACCAGAATTGTACAGCAGGGCTAAGGGGATGGGGTGAATCTGAGGCTTAGGGATAACCTCCACAATGAATATGATGTCCGGCTCATCGCCACTGACTAGCATAACCAGGTCGTCTCTCTTGTTCAGGAATTGATCGGCATTAGTATATAGCATGCTCAATTTATCTACATCTCTGTTTCTGCTTTCAGTGCATTGTCAGGCAGTGTTTGAAAGACCCTGATTGGGTCCCACTGCAGGGTGGGGTCGACTCCTCTCCCCATTGTCTACCTCTGGATGTGGTTTAGGTGGGCCACCAGTAGTTGCTTGTTAGAAGCCAGGTGTTTCTGTCTCACTGGCTGCAGTGAGTGCAGGCACAGGTTGCTGGGCAGTAGCGATAGCAGACAGGGCTTGGGCTGGTATGGGCTGGTATGGGCTGGTCGGGCTGGTCGGGCTGGTTCGACCCGCCCTGGCTGGGATTTAGAGTCCTTCGTACAATCTTGCCTTTCTTGATGATCAGATCCGTTTCGCCATTCCCTTTTATCTCTGCCAGATCCTTCCTCAGCTTGTACCCCTCTTCTCTTTCTTTGACAGTCAAGTCAGGATTTATGTAAACCCTGTTCCATCTTGTGCTACTCCTCAGACTTGGGGCTAGCTTCAGGATCTCCCACTTTGTGTCCTCGTCTTCCAGCATCACTATTGTGAGCCGATCTTTGCCCGGAGCCGCCTTGCTCACTCTGAAAGACCTCTTGGCCTTGATCCTCATCTTAAATTCATCTCGGACCAGCTCTTCAAACTTGCTACAGTCTTTTGCAGTGTTTGCCTCGGGCGAGCCTTCTCTTTGTTCTGGAAGGTTGTGTACCACTAGATTGAGCTTGCGTTTCTCTCTGTCAACAAAGCTATCAAATGCCCCTGCCACTGCTTGGCTGACGCCAGGAGCTCTCTCAGAGTGGGGGACCGATTTGACTGACTCGATCTTGGAATCAATGGCTTTGAGCATATCCACACAGGAACCTTTCAGTGCGTCCACGTAGGAGGCCTGCTTTTTCTCTATGGTATTTGCAGATATGCTTACCACCCTGCCCTGCTCCTTGACTGAGCTTGCAGGCTGGTGGTGGCCCTTTCTGCCTTCGTTGACTAGTTATCTTTGTGACACACTCAGTAACTCACCAACCTTTGCCTGCTCACAGATAGCCAACTCTAGCTGGGACACTTTTTGTGACAGGTTGAGACAGTATTTTTGGTTAGGCTGAGACTCAGGTTTCAGGAGTGACTTCCTGCAGCTGAAGCAGAGCCATAGTAGGTTGAAGCCATCAATAGCTTGTACGGCACCACTAGGTACATCCTGACAAGCTGAGTGGAACCATCCAGAGCATCCGTCACACTCTACACCCTCATCACTTGCAGACACTGGCTTACCGCAGGGTGTGCTACTGCTGCCACAGGCTGCAGGCCATCCCAGTTGGGGACAAATAGTGAGCATAACTATTTGCTGACATCAGAAGGTAAATGTTGTTTATGTTTATTTGTATTATCACCAACAGAGAAAACTCCCCACTTACAGGCGAAGTAATTGCTTAAAACACATAGCATCACAATGACATAAATTAACTAAATAAATAAATAAATACAGGTAAAAGGTACAAAATAAAATACAAGATTAAACGAGCTCACTGACAGTAAAAGTAAACTATACTGATAGATAGCAGTGCTACATTATAAAAAGTAAATAGGCTACTACAGTGATAAACAGTTTCGCACCCCACACTACCTGTTCATTGACATAACATAAGATTTCACATGACTTTTAAAAGCGTAAGTATCATCGGCAAACGGGTCTGCGGTAACGTCTTTGTCGCTTAAGAATGCATTCATGTCTCGTGGGGCTCTGCAGTATAACCCAGATCTTACGGTGCTCACTCGTGCTCGGAGCACCGTGAGTAGAGTATGCGTGCGAGTCGATCGAGCAGGCACGTGCAAAGAGAAAGAGCGCAGCAAAGTTGAAGAGTCATATTTGGCCCGGACGACGTTGCGGAGGAAAAGAAGGTCATGCTGCACTCTCCGAGATTTTAGAGATGGAATGTTAAAGTGGTGCAGCAGGTCACCATACGAGAGAGAGGAGGTCCGACTAGAAGTGTGATTTAGAAGCCATATGATAAATTTGTGCTGTACTCGATCGATCCGCACTGTGTGGGAGTCGGCCGCCCCCGCCCAGATCACACTGCAGTACTCTAAAATGGAGCGAACATTAGCAAAGTACGCAGCCTGCAAGGCTGCGCGATTAAATCTAGAGCCTTTTGATCCTGTTTGAAAGAACCTAATCATCAAACCCAATGCACGGTTTGCTCGGCTTACAATGTTCGAAATGTGAGAGGCAAAAGTTAGTTTGGTGTCGAGAACGACCCCCAGGTCTCTCGTCTCAGACACATGTTCGAGCTCCGTTTCATTTATAAAATAGTGTGTACGGACGGGCGCGCGCCTGAGGGTCATCGTGAACCAGTGTCCTAGCATTGGGAAATTTGGGTGGAAAATGACACCCTATCGATAATATTTGTCCACTCTTTTTCCCGAGTTTTACTGTGAATTTTCCACTCCTTATTTTAAAATGTATTGGATAATTGGAAACCTGATACTGATGTATGGATGTAATGATAGGGACAGCCTGTGGACGAAAAGACAGGTGAGAATTGGCGTAGGTAATAACTAATTTTGGTGAGCTGGTAATTGGGTGATAAAGCCTGGTACATATGCTTTTTGGTTTAATTGTCCACTCTTTATACTTATATTTAGTCAGAGTTTTTCACTCCGCACCCCAGCTCCAAAGCAATTCTAGGAGCCTGTCGTGAACGTTTTGCATTTGATGGGATTTAGCGCGAGACCCCACTTGACTGACCAGGCTATCAGACGACCGAGATCATACTGCAGCACTAGTCCGTCAGCGGTCGACTCAATTTTTCGAAAGATTTTGACGTCATCAGCGTACAGAAGACAGCCGGAGCGAATGCCAAGAGGCAAGTCGTTAATAAACAGTGCAAAAAGGAGTGGGACCAGGAGAGAACCTTCTGGAACACTGGAAATTACTGGTTTCCAGTCGGAAGTTTTGCCGTTAACGATCACCCTCTGACGCCTATCTGACAGGTACGAGACAAACCATTTGAGAGCAACGTCCTGCCCATGATAGGATTGTTTTGGCTTGTGAATGATGAATTTGATATTAACACTCTGAAAAGCGGCCGAATAGTCTGTATATATGGCATCCGTCTGGTACCCGTCTGATATGGCCTCCCACGCAGTCTTAAGAAAGACTGCTAGGTTAGTAGAACAAGATTTCCCTCGTATAAAACCATGCTGCTCGTCACATAACACTGGGGACACATGGCGAAACAGCTCATCGAAAACGATGCGCTCTAAGATCTTTCCGAAGAGAGGAAGCAGCGAAACTGACCTATAGTTGGAAGGTTGACGTTTATCGCCTTTCTTGAAAATTGGGATAATATTCGCTTGCTTCCATCTCTCCGGAAATACACCAGTTCTCAAAGACGCATTACACAGTTTGGTCATCGGGACTACAAGCTCCTCGGCGCATTCAACCAAAATACGAGCACTGATATTGTCAGTACCGCAGGCCTTACCAGGAGCTACCGCCAGCAACGCGCTCCTGACAGCGGCCTCCGATACACACAGCCGTGACAGCACGTCCAACGGGTATACTGTTGCATCCGGTAACTCCGTCACAGCGGGGTCGGTCAACTTAGCTGCGAAAGTCTCGTTCAGCACGGATGCACGGGTTCTGTCATCAGTCACAGGCTGGACATATGCGTCGAATAATGTAGGGGACACACTTGCTTTGTTAGTAATGCATTTTACAAATGACCAATATCGTTTAGGATTAGTTTTAAAATCATCAGTCAGGTTTCGCAGGTATTCGAAATACTTATTATTAGACGTTGATTTAAAATCCCGTTTCCTATTGGCGAACTCAGCCTGGTTAATGGGTGATGGGCTCCGGCGAAGATGACGGTACGCCGCCTCTTTAAGGCGCAGGGCCACACGGACCACGGCGGCAACCACGGCGGCACCCTGCGACGGAGGAACACCGTGGGGACATGGTCAGTGATGGCGGATTCCAGCAGCAGGTAAAATGTGTCGACTGCCTCATCAACGCCAACGTCGTCCAGCAGCCCCCACGGGATCAGGGACAAACTCCGACGCAGACTGTCGAAGTCAGCTCTCCTATAGTTGTAGGCGGTGCGTCTCGTCGGCACAGGAGGGCGGCCCCAGGAAACAGCGAGAGTCGCCACTGTCTCCTTGTCGTCGGAGACCAGAAAGCCGTCGCGCACGTCGACTCTAGTGGGCATACGTCTGGTCAGCACGAGGTCCAGTCCAGAGTGCTGTCTCCTTTTGTAGGGTCAGACACCCACTGCTTCATTCCCATGCCGTCGCATGCGTCGAGGAAGCGCGTCGCACGGCTCGTGCGTCTCCGGAGGTCGGGGGCAGCCGCGTCGGCCGTCGCTGTCCAGGCTATCTCCGGCAGGTTAAAGTCGCCGACGACAACGCGCTTGCAATCCTGGGGTTGTATGACCGAGAGAGCTTCAGTCGTTTTCACCAGGGCATCGTCGTCGTCCGGCGGCCGATAGCAAACAGCGACGACCACCGAAGCGCTCCGTAGACGGATCAGCAGGGTTTCCGCCCCGGCTGGATCTGGCAGCCGCAGAGGCAGCAGCGACGTCCGGACGGCGCAGGCCACGCCACCGCTCCGGGAACCACGGTCCCGGCGACACCAGGTGTGCTGCTGAAATCCGACCTCCAGCTCCGAGTCAGCGACCTTATCGTTCAGCCAGGTTTAGGATATTGCCACCACATCATAACGCTCGAGGACAGGAGCGCATGCACAGAGATCTCCCAGCTGTTTCCTCAGGCTCTGGGCATTCAAGTGATAGACAGACAGCATTCCAGGTGACGCCACCGTGCCCAGGCCCGTGCCAGGAAATTTTTGTGTAGGTACATAAGATGTGATATAAACTGTACCATTCATTGTAAATGTATACATCAATGAAATGTTACATTTTGTTAATATCTTGAGCACTAAGTAAAAAATGTACACAATGACCAGTGGAGTGCCAAAGTGACTCAAACCCAGCTTGCCATACTACATGAGGTCAGAAGCACAGCATTCTCCCTACTGAGCTACAGGGGCCAACAAATGCTAGGTAGGGTAAAGGTCCAATCTTTGGACACGTCCTAGGCTCTGGACATTTCATGCTATCAGAGCATAGATGATACTGACACAGTGCTTTAGTGTGTATGCATTGTTTACATTCTGATAGCATGACAAATCTGAGGTTAGGATCAGGATGTGTCCCGGGTTACAGCAGTTTACCCTAACTACATTAGTGATTCCCAATCAAATGCTGGACTTTTTATGCTATTGGTGGTGTAGACAAAACCCAAGCCAAAGCACTAAGTCACTCATACACTGCTCACAGCAGAAGAGTAAAATATTTAGTATTTAGTAAACAAAGTAAGTCTGGCATTTTGATGTGACCGAAGGCTGGATCCTACCTTACCTTAGTACACATAATTTTGAGGCCTTTGTAGGCCTGTTGGACCGGATTGTTACAAGCTCTGGTTACTACTGGTCAAGGACCGAGATGAAATGGATGTTTTTCCAGTGGGAATCAAGTCAGGATTTGAATGCATTGATGGAAGGGGCAGACAGTGGACACAGATCTTTACAAAATATTTGATCCCACATATTGATATGGTACATGAAAGCCTCACCTTAACATCAGCTTTAGCCACATACGTACCTAATTCACACAGCAACAATATGTACTTGTTGTTGTTGGGTTAGGGCGCGTAGCTTCGTGGCTCAAGCGTCCAACAACAATATGTACTTACCATTGCAACTTTTCAATTGATTGTCTTAGTTCTCTTCTTGTTATCCACGAACCCAAGGTAACTTAATAACAATATAATAAATCGAAGGCTCTACTCAAGGCCGTACAACAGAAGTAGTCATCTGGGGACTTTAGCGCCCAATCGCTCAACATTATCGTGACGTCACTGGTGCTCTGGTCCGACTCGGCTGTGGCTGCACGCGGCTCGGTGCGCCGTGCGGTGCGAATATTTCGAACGGGATACGGATAGTTGCGCCCAAGGCCGTAGATACCTTGGGCGCCCAAGGTACGCACCAGATACGGATTGTTGCGCCCAAGGTACGATCCTATTTAATATTACATTTACCGCGGATAATAACCCCTCCCTTAATTAATGCTGAGGGGTCGACGGCCGTGCGCTGCCCGCTCTGTGTGAGGGGCGACTGGGTCACTGGCGAGACGCTGTACCGGTCTGACTGAGGGGTGATTCAGCCATACGCTGCTCCGGTCCGGCTGAAGGGGGAGACGGTTATACGCTGCCCCGGTCTGGCTGAGGGGCGAGATGGGCATACGCTCCACCGGTCCGGCTGAGAAGCGAGACGGTCATACGCTGCACCGGTCTGACTGAGAGATGAGACGGCCATACGCTGCCCCGGTCTGACTGAGGGGTGAAACGGCTAAACGCTGCCCCGGTCCGGCTGAGGGGGAGACGGCCATACGCTTCCCCATTCTGGCTGAGGGGCGAGACGGCATACGCTGCAGGTCTGACTGAGGAGTGAGACGGCCATACGCTGCCCCGGTCTGGCTGAGGGTTGAGACGGCCATACGCTGCGGGGCAGCGTATTGTCTGGCTGAGGGGCGAGACGGACGTAAGCTGCAACCGGTCCGGCTAAGGGGTGAGATGGCCACACGCTGCCCCGGTCTGGCTGAGGGGCAATCAATGGCATTGTTTTGGCTGGTCTGGATGGTCACGACTGGACCAGAGCACTAGTGACGTCATCATTAATGCCGAGCAGTTCGGCAGTCGATACATGGGGAATCCCAGGATGACACCCCTGGTTCCACTCTTGCGCTTTATTTCGCACCTTTCGCACACGCACGCTAATGCGCTAAACAAAAAGCAACAGCTGCGCCATATTTGTCTTTTAATCTAAGCTTTTATTCAAAAGAATCTGGAATAAATGAATCCCGTCACCGAAGGACTAATCTGATCACCGAAATAGCTGAATATATCACCGAAAATAAATATACCAAAAGAACTAAATCTGCACCGAAATTTTGCTTTCATCACCGAAATGCTGCTTTCTTCACCGAAACAGCAGGTTTCATCACCGATGCCAGGGCTGCGGAGTCGGAGTCGAAGTCGGAGTCGGAGTCGGTCGGAGTCGGCAGTTTTGGCCGGAGTCGGAGTCGGAGTCGGAGTCGCTAAAATCTTACCGACTCCGACTCCGGCCCGGAGTTGGAGTCGACTTGTTGGCAATTGGCGATTACTTTGGTCGGTAGAATAGTCGTCGGCCTAGGGACATTAAAGGAAATAGTTCACCTTCGGAATTTTTTCAGAGCACGATTTTATTTTATTTTGTAATACAGTTTCTTTTTTTCTTTTCAAAAATGGTCCTACATCGCGACAATTCAGGACAAAATGTTGTAAATTATTAATTGTATGGTGTGCGTTATTGGTCTGCGCATGCTCAGACCAGTGCTGGCACTCTCAGACGGTACGGTGTATCATATATGCGCCGCATTCCTTCGCCAAAAAGTCAAATATCTTCGGCTGGAGGGTCTTTTCAGCCAAGAAAAGTTGCAGATCAGGATTTCTCAACACGGGCTACAAAACTGCTATTTCAGTTCAAAATCCCATGTTGAAGGTGAACAATCCTTTAAAGGAAATAGTTCACCTTCGGGAAATTTTTCAGAATACGATTTTATTATATTTTTTTAATACAGTTTCTTTTTTTCTTTTCAAAAATGGTCCTACATCGCGCCAATTCAGGGCAGAAGGTCGTACATTATTAATGTTATGGTGTGCGGTATTGGTCTGCGCATGCTCCATGGCAGTGCTGGCACTTTCAGACGGTACGGTACATCATATATGCGCCGTATTCCTTCGCCAAAAAGTCAAATATCTTCGGCTGGAGAGTCTTTTCAGCCAAGAAAAGTTCCAGATAAGGATTCCTCAACACGGGCTACAAAACTGCTATTTCAGTTCAAAACCCATGTTGAAGGTGAACTATTTCCTTTAACTTTACATATCCCTTTGGAAAGAAAATGAATGGAAGATGAATCGAGTGGAAAGTTTACTCAACTAGCGGTAGATTTGCGCCCGATGAAGAATAAGGGCAATAATCTTTATGTCATCTGATTATTATCTGGCCTCACCTCAGGGGCGGATCCAGGGAAACTTTTCGGGAGGGGCACATCATACTTCAAGGGGCCCTCGAGCTGAAAAGGGCCCTGGGCGTTTTTGCGAGTCTGAAAGGGCCTCCAGTCGGTCTGAGTGTATTTTCAGGTAGGAGAAAGCCCTTGACAAGCCTAAGAGGGCCATCGTCAGGCCTGAGAGTGCCCTATGCAGGGGCGTCGCCGACAATTTTTAAGTGGGGGGTCGGCTGAAATGAGAGAAAAAAATGCAACCACATTTGTTCTGCGTGTATTTAAACCTTTGCAACATTTGTAATGTCAGTGGATTTTCATGTTACAGTAGGTACTTGTTATTTAGCGCCGCCAAGCGCAGAAAAATTCTTACAGGTTGGCCTGATAAAACCCAGAATTACAGGCGATGGACCTTGTAGAGGATAAGAAGCTAACATTGTATTAATTCAATTAAGCGTTACGACGAACCGAAGACGATGACTATGGCTTCGTTATGATGATGGCCACCGACAAGGGCGCCGCCACCTTCCGAAAGTGGGGGGGGGGGGGACGGAGGCATTCTGAAGTCGATTCTTGCCATGCAACGTCCATAGGCGTAATGTTAAAATCAGAAAATGTTTGGGGGGACATGTCCCCCGTCCCCCCTGTGGCGGAGCCCCTGGCCACCGATGTGACGCCGCGAAGCGGCGTGAAAAATTGAATTTTAAGTCGTGGAAAATGAAATTGTAATATTCGAACCAGACCGTGAGTGGAGCCAAGCCTCAAGTAACCCCTTGTCCTGGTTGCATATCTCGGTATGATGCAAAATATTGAAATGAAGGTGGTTTTTCATATACATTAGCTAGCCTCGGATAGTAAATCACGATGAACGGTGGCAGTCAGCGCTCAATAGTATATATGATAATAATAACTGTATATGCATATGCAGCGAACTGTAACAAACAACTGGTAACAGTGCAAATGGTTTCGAAGCAGCAAGAAGCAAAACGACTTTTCCGCGCATAAATGGTCCCTGTGGATCTGTAGGAGCCTGAGGGGAGATGGCTTGGGAAGATGGTCCTGGCTTGGCCCCCACTATTAGCTCTTCCAGGTCCAGCAAGTTGGGCACCGCTGGAGCAGCTTCCGCGGGTGCCGATGCCCGTGTCTCTGCGTTCGCGTCCCCTTTTCGGAACTCTGCAGACTAGCTAAACATGTATCCCGCTTAACCCTATTTGTAACAGGGGGGGGGGGGGGGGATTCCGCCCCCCCCCCCTCATGTTTTTCGCAGATATCTCCAGAACGGCTGGGAGCAGGCCCATGACATTTTTGGAATTTGCCTAGAATTGAATTCCGCATTTGGAGTCAAAATTTAGAGTTCTTAATCTGAACAGAGGCGGTTCCAGGGCACGGTTTTGGGAGGGTTCGGCGTTGATATTTGGCGATAATACGGAAATGCGATCTTCACGGTTTCTTCCTAACTACCTCAAGTGTGAAGGAGTTACATCGGCTTACGGTGATTGCAACAAGTGCAAATTAGTTGATGTTAATGAAATATCATAAAAATTGCATGGCAGAGGCGGTTTCAGGGGCTTGAAAGGGGGGGGGGGGGTCCAGGAAGTATTCAATGCTCTGCGGGAAGTAAATAGAGCGATGTAAGGAGCATTTATAGCTATCAAGATGTAAAAGATAGCTTCTCCTTCCATTATTTTAATAATTTATTACATATAGAGTTGCAGGGGCGTGTTCAGGCACATGAAAATGGGGGTGACTGGCATGGTGATGACGATATGCCAGCGATTACGGCGCAATAGACGGTTAACTTATAATGATATATGCACATATGAGGCCAGGAGAGGGAATACAATCATTTTTGTTGCAGAGGCGCGCTCAGGAATGGAAGAAAGGGGGTCATATTATTGCAAGGAAACTAAGATGCATGGGCCTACAATGGCATAAAATACTGCAGTTTTCGGATGAAACGCGCCACAGGGTACCCTACGAACGATTATGAGATAATAGGCGAGTCCAGGTAGGGTAAAAAGGGGGGTAAGCAATGTTAATTGAAGTTGTAAGTGAAATAGTCACTGTTGACTAGTTAGTATCATAATAGCGGATAATATACTTATCAAAAGGTCTTGCGCCTCTCCAGTTGGATTCTGGATGCGCCATGATGAAGTACAACATGCAAAATGGAACTATCTACGATCAGTAACATATTTATAGTGCTGGGTAGCAACATGCCTGCGGTTAATATTTTTCCTATTTGACCTCTCTTTTTCACTAACCTGGTACTGCCTATGGCGAAAAATATGATTTATAACTGTGTTTTCTAATGGCACAATAACATACCATTTCATTTATTAAAAAAACATACAAAAATAGTTTTATTCCGCATTTACTTCACCCCATATTGAGTGACCTGAACACGCCTATGATTTTTGAATTTTCAAAAGTGATCGCCATATATAAATCATAAATCTCCAATTCAATCTATCGATTCCCATTGGTTGTGTTACAATCGGTTGATAAACATGACAGTTGTGTTGGATGATATATAACACTAAAATTTGTAGTTTTTGCCCCCCTGTTGCCCCCTATCAAAAATGTCGATTTTTTTAAAAGAAATGTAGATCGTGATGAGGGGACCCAAACGCCGTTTGATTTTTGAAAATCGGATGGGTAGATCTCGATATCTCCTGGGGGCGAAATCCGCTCCCCCCCCCCCCCCCCCCCCCTGTTACAAATAGGAGTAGCCAGGAGCCTGTTACAAATAGGGTTACAAGTTAATATTTTATGAAGAGAGTGGGACCTGGGGTCAACAATTACCGCCAAGAGCCTCTGCCAGACATTTAATGGAATTAATTTTCCCATTTTCCAAATTTGTATAAGCAATTGCGAAACTTGTGTCATGCCGCGAAGCGTCGCGAAATTTTCCCGTTTTTAAACTTTGGAATAATAGCGGGATTTTGACTGTTGCAAAGGCAATTTTTACGATGAATTGTTAACTTTCCCCGAAAAAAGTGTGTGCGTTCGGGGGGGGGGGCGGTCGACCCCCCACCTTCTGAGAGTTGATGTCCGGACCCTCTCCTTCCCGACCCCCCGTCGGTGACGCCCCTCACCCTGTCAGTCTTGTAGGGCCCTTGCAAGACTTGAGAGCGCCCTATGCTGGTCTGGAGGACCACTGGTAGGTTTGAAAGGGCCCTCGGTCGTGCTGAGAGGGTCCTGTGCCGGTGTGAGAGGGCCCTAAGGTCGGTAAGAGAAGTCCCTCAGTCTCTTTGAGTGTACTATCGATGGGCCTGAGAGGGCCCTGTCTAAGCCTGAGAGAGCCATTGCCAGACTTGAATGGCCCTCCGTCCGTTTGAGAGAGCCATTGCCAGGCCTGAAAGGGCTCAGACCAGGCCTCTGGCTCAGGCGGGCCCAAATGGCTCGCCTGGTGTCCGGTATAGGGTCCTCTGTCGCCTAGTAAAGGCCCTCTCAGACCGGCTTAGGACCATCTGAGGGCTGGAAAGGATCCTCTCAAACAGGCGCAGGCCCTTTTCAGGTCCGTCAAGGGCTATTTCTGACTAATGTAGTGCCCAGGGTTGTGCTTGACTCCGAGTCGGTGAGTCAAATTTGACTCAAAACTGACTCAACTCAACTTGAATCAGAGTCGAGTCGCTTAAGAAAAATAGGGACGCAACTTGAGTCAGAGTTGAGTCACATGGATGTCGCTTGAGTCAAAGTTGAGTCGCCTGGATGCTGCTCAAGTCAAAGTTGAGTCGATTCATCTTCTTACGAGTCAGAGTCGCATCTGACGAGAAAAACAAATCCTAGCAACTAAATAATCAAGGCGTCCAAACAATGTTCTATAGTGTGAGAGTGTGAGTTTTGGGTGTTTTTCAAACCCACTGAAAGGGCTCTCCTCCCGAGCGTTGAAAGGGCCCTATTCCCGAGCATTGAAAGGGCCCAGCAGACCCTCTGACCTGCACATGGGACCTTTGAACTTCCCAGGGGCCCTCTGGTCTGTCCAGGGACACTCCAGCCTGCTTAGGGACCCTTTCGACCTGAAAGGGACTGCGCTGGCTGCTTTGTCGCCCTGCCGACATGCCCAGGGGCCCTCCGGCCTGCCCAGGGGCACTCTATGCTGTCTAGGGGCCATTCGGCATGTGCAGGGCTCTTCTGACTCGCCCAGGGGCCCTTTCGGTCTAGCCAGGATCCTTCTGACCTGGACATAGTTCCTTTGTCCCTTTGAACTTCCGAATAAACCCTTTGAACTTCCATGGGGCCCTCTGGTCTTTCAGAGAGGGCCCTGTTGGCTCTTAGGACCTCTGAAGTGCTCTACACTCTCTAAAGACCACTTTGCGTGGTCTCTTAGAGAGCCCATGATACCGCGCTTCGCGCGGTATCGTCGGCCCTTTTCGGCGCGCTACGCGCACCGAAAAGGGCCCTCCTCAGATGTTTCGGGAGGGGCACGTGCCCCCTGTGCCCTCCCCCTGGATCCGCCCCTGCCTCACCTGGTCTCATCTGGCCGCCCCCCGCCGCCCCCCTCCCCCTCCACTCCGCGCCGAAGGCGCTAAGGGCCTCGTAAGCAGATCAATTTCCGCGCCGAAGTCGCGGAAATAGACATGCTTACGGGGTTTGATATCTGTCATTTGCTGCACTCAGATCAGGAGCCGCCCTCAGGCTAGGTGCCGCCCCTGGCCAGGTGCCGCCTTCAGGTCATATGCCGCCCTCAGGTCATGTGCTGCCCTCTGGTCATGTGCCGCCCTCAGGCCAGATTCCGCCCCCTGGTCAGGTGCCACCTTCAAGCCAGGTGCCGTCCTCAGGTCACGTACCGCGTTCTGGCGGGCAGTGGCGTCGCCACGATTTCAAAACTTGTACGGACACACCATGACATCAAACCTTTCGAGCGTTGGGGGGGGGGGGGAGGGTAGGACGTGATATTTTGCAAGGGTGTCAATACGGTACTGGAGACCCCAGCCGGCATTGGCTGGGGTCTCCAGCTACCTTCCATTGGCTGGGGTGGGGCGTGTTTCGCCCCTGGTTATCTTCCGAACCAATACTCGCAGCGAGACGTGCAAGGCGGTATTCGAAAGCTCTCAATGAGGCGAATCTAACGCATATTGGAAAGTTTAAAATTGGGGTCACATGTTAGGTCACGGTCAGGTCGAAGGTCAAAATCGAGGTATTTGAGTGTATGGCACATACTTTCCATCCAAAGCCTTCGATTGCGACCATGATCACCCAAAGTGCTCTCAAATGTATAATACACATCCCATATGAGCTAAAGTGAGATTGTTGGCAAAGGTCAAGGCCATGGTCAGGTCACAAATGTCACTATGCGCAAAATATCTACGAAAGTCATGCAGCATATGTTTTGTGGGTTATTTTACAAGTATAATGCGATAGTGATAGTCATTTTACAATTTGACCTCATTCAAGTGAAGTTAGTGTCAAGCTCAGGTCAAGGTCGGGTCACATAAGGCCAAAATTTGAAATTGATAAATATAAATAAAAAAGGCATGTTTCTAGACCAGTTTTGTCACCGAAATACAGTGCTGACATTTATTTGTCTGTATCTGGTCAATACAAGCTAAAAAAAAAACGAGATTTCAAAATATTACGTCATGAGTTATCATACCATGGACATCATACTGACTTATGGGAGCCATAAGTCAGTCAAAATAAAGATAATGCTATGCAAATTTGGTTGGGGCAAATTTGGTTGGGGTCCACATGTGGTTCTCAAGCATATATTCCGTTTTTTTAATTGGGAGTGAAAAAACACAATTTTCACAAATTCGAGATCGACATTTTGTAGCCCATGCCATTTGCTATCTTTTGATTGCATTTTGCTCAACCAATGGCATTTGTACGGTCTGCTAAAATTTATACCATATATCACTATCATAACATGCCCCATTGTCCCATTTGCGAATTTTGCGCCACTTTTGCAATCCATACCTACTGAAAATGCGTGTCTATGTTACCGAAATATATTGCTTTCTATTTATTTTAGGGGGGAGGATATCAGGATAATTTAGCCAAATAGTTTTACAAAACAATTCCGAAAGGTGGGGCGGCCCTGGCTTCCCGGCCCCTTTTTTCCTACGCTTGTGACATTTTCGCTCAGGTAAATATTGGGGTCACCAGAGGTCATCAAAGGTCAAATTTTCCAAGTTAGGAGTTCGCTCCAGAAACACCCAAAATATATCGGAAATTATGATAGCTTGGAACAAACTCAGAAATGCAATCATCATTCATCATTCATCATTTATTTCGAATGGTCTCCATGTGATGGCTCTTATGACCAAGAGTCAATACAAGATATATAGTAATAGTAATATAAGCTCTTGAGCTCAATCGAAAGCTCTTGAAAAATGTTATCGCTAAGGTGTCCTCAAATTGTATATAAGGTCAGAAGTTTGGGCTCCAGAGGTAACCAAATGTCATGTTGGCATTTTCTTCCCAGAAGTTGTTCGTGCATAACTTTTTACCTAATAAAGATAGGGCAATAATTGTAACGCCATCGTGTTTTCCTCGTCAAGACGATGCGAACCATACTTATAGTGACCAGATCAGCTCAAGTTCAAAATATGACCTCAGGTGACAGGTCAAGGTCATTTGGTGACCCAGGTTGGTCATGTTGTATATGGGGAGACGCATCTCGACGAGATAAACACTGTGGTATGAGTCATACGTCTCTAGCTAGCACGTCTCTAGCTCTCCCGTTTGTTCCTTGCATTTCCTAAAATTTCAGGAGGCACATCCAAACGCCCCCCCTTCCCCAGCACGGCGCAGGTTAGGCCTATACACGGTGCTTGGATCCATGTAAAATAAAACGCGCGTGGATTAGCGTTGTCGGCGCCGGGAGGAAGCCAGATACAGTTCAGTCAAATTACGGCCTGACCTTTTATGTTACTGGACTAACACGAGAGTATTTTGTTTGGCTCCCTCGCCTATTTCGCAACATCTCGTAAAATACCGCCAATATCGTCCCCAAACTTTCAGTACCTGCTTTCACATCAAGCACCGCTCACTTAACCCGCGAGTTACTGGGGTATATTTCATAACGCGACTTACTGGGGGGGAGCTATTTTTGCCCCCCCCCCCTCTGATCTCCGGAACTACTGGACCGAATGTAAGAATTCAAACGGCATTCGATAGCCCTGTGAAATTTATCGAGGGAAACATAATATTGTTGACCTCGGGGTCACCGATGACGTCACAGGTCAGGGCAAGTACAAAATGTTTGACCGTGTCAAAAGGTCTCGATGGATGGAATTGTCGCGCAAAATTGCGATATTAAACGCATAAGCTGTCGATCAATCGGCATGTTTCGTGTGTCTGACACTTCTAAGTACCTTTCTAAACTGTTTATGACCTTGAGTCAGGTCAAGGTCATCCGAGGTCACGAGGTCAAACTGCATATTACGGTCATTAGGCGTTGTAACACATGTTTATGGGTTTGTTTTTCGTCTAGAACGCGAAAAATGACCTTAGAACGTTGTTTGTTCCATATGAATAGAAGTAAAAAGCAAAAATGGAAATGCGTTTTGTATGCATAGTAATGCTGTGAGAAGTGGTCGATTTTTGTCATTTAAAGTTCATAACTCGGTCATTTTTAAAGATATCGACTTTAAGTTTGGTACACATATTCACCGCACACGTCTCGATCACATATATTCCGGTTTTTTGATAATTATGATTTTTTCTTGAAAAGTTTGTAAAAAAAATGTATTTGGATTTCTCAAAAAAAAATTATTAAAAAACCCTCAAAAATCCGAGATAGCAGTTTGATAGCCCGGTCTATTGTAAGTAATTTGATTTAAAACAATTTAGTTTATCTCAAATATCGTACCTTTGACAGCGTTTTCCGCAAACAACTATTTTGCAACCAAAACCGAAGAACATGACGTACTCTGACGTCATTCCCGGTTGACCTATCATAGCCTCATGTTTTTCCGTTTGCCAACATGTGTAGAATTGATGTGAGAGAAGGTACTGCAAGTTTAGTGACAATACCGGTGTTCGTTTAGGAGTAATTTCAAAATAACGGGAGGGGGGGCAAAAAATAGCCCCCCCCCAGTAACTCGCGGGTTAACGGCTAAACGTTTTAGCGATGACAAGGGCAAAATGCTAATGCATCTTGCCATTTTCGCACGTACTCCTATTCCGAACTCCAGACGAAAAACGTTAACATTTAATTCCAACTGGCCATTTGTGCGTTCAAGTTAGGGAGGGGACAATAAGACGTTTTTTTCCGTTGAGCAATAAGTTCCATGAATAGAGGTAATTTGTCACGATTCGTCACAAATAGTCCATCTGAAGATAATTATAATATACACATTTCAGGTATCGATATCTCTAGTTCTGCAACTTCAAATGGTTCCGCAAACTTGTACGGACAGTCCGTACAAGTTTTTGAAGGTTCGCCAACTTGTACGAACACTGTCCGCACTGTCCGTAGTGGTGGCGACGCCCATGCTGGCGGGGCACCGCCCTCAGGTCAGATGCCGCTACCTAGCCATGTGCCGCCCTATGGCCAGGTGATGGCTCCCCTCCGGCCAGTGATGGTGCTTTTGCGGCCAGTGACATAACACCCTGTCATAGACGGCGCCCCTCTGACCAGTGACGGCCCCTCTCCGGCCAGTGACGGCGCCCCACCGGCAAATGACGGCCCCCTCCAGCCAGTGACTGCACCCCTCCAGCCAATGACGGCGCCCCTCCGGCCAGTGACGGCGCCCCAGAGGGGGTATATTTCGGCAGACCAGAGAGAGGTGAGTGACCTAGCCGTGACATAATTAGTCACATCCATGATCGCACTCGAATATAACGTGCTACTGACGAAAATGCGTGCTACTGACGGACGGCATACCTACATGTGAGAGTGCTGTACAAATAAATTCAGCATCATTCAAAAAATACATCTATAATTTTGTTTTTTCGAAGTGACAAACTGCAAATGAGTAAGCGTAAGAGAATTTAAAAAATGCAGGAAAATGTATGTTATTAATTAACATTTAACACCCCTCTAGACCCATGGGGTCCCCTTTGACGGTGAAAATGCCGCCCCCTGGGTCAGCTGCCCACCCCATTCGGAAAAAATCCTAGATCCGCCCCGGTGCATGTTTAAAGAAACGGCGCCCCAATTCCCAGAAAAAAATACGGCCCTGTTCCCCGAAAAAAAAAATGCGCCCCTGTTCCCCGAAAAAAAAATGCGCCCGTATGCCCTGCCACCTCCCTTGAAAAAAAAAATATGTATCCGCCCCTGCCCCTTCGAGGCTCAAGGGGGGATGCCCCCCCCCCCCTCGGGGTACACCACTGATGACCGTCATGATCCATTGCTAGCGCCAAGTGATAATACTAATGAATAAGGTAGCACGAGGGCATCCATCAGCTCAAAAACCGTTGCGCAGACTTTTGGTTGTGACGTCATAACTCGGTGACCTGACCTGACCTGACCTGGAGCTTTTTCTGATGTCAAAATTTTTCAAATTAATAGTTCTACAAGCTTACCAAACTTGATCGATGTCACTGAAGCGGATCGGAAGTTATTGATAATAAATAGAGGTGCGAACGACCACTTTGTGGCGTCCTGCCATTGCTATGATGTGCAATGGCAGGACGCCATAAAGTGGTCGTTCGCACCTCTATTTATTCTCAATAACTTCCGATCCGCTTCAGTGACAGCGATCAAGTTTGGTAGGCTGGTAGAACGATTCATTTGAAACATTTTGACACCAGGAAAGTTCCAGGTCAGGTCAGGTCACCGAGTTATGACGTCACAACCAAAAGTCTGCGCAACGGTTTTTGAGCTGATGGATGCCCTCGTGCTACTTTATTCATTAGTATCATCACTGCATTTGCAAGGTTTCGTTTTTTTTTCTCGAGGTGGTAGATTTTTTTGGAAAGGAAAATCAAAAGCGATGTGCCAAGTGTCTTTTTAAGGTCCGTGGAACAGGTTCTGAGTGTTTTTTCTAAATATATTTTCGGAAAAGTGCGTTTTATAGGTCACACCTAACAGAGACATCGTAAATTGGGAGGGGTCGCAAAAAGGATATTTCCCCTACCCTATATTTCAGATACATACTCCAGAACGTGACCGTTCTGGTTGACGTAGATGTCTATGGTTCCATACTTGACATTCTGACTTGATGCGAGCTTTAGTCCAGTTTTTCCGCGAAATAACTAGGATATTCGCGGAACCACTGGAATGACCTCGTGACCTACCTTTTGCGCCGTAATCTTGACCTGTTGGAAATGTAAATGCAAATGTTCGTCTCATGACGATTTTAGCTTCATTGATGTCCTTTCGTATCACACAAGGAAAAAAGAGGGGTTCGACCTGTACAAATTATTTTTGAATCTTGCAATGATAACATAATACGCTGTTCGAGCACCTGTCCGTCGATAACTTCGCATCTACTTGACATACAGTAGCGGATCCAGGGGGCCGTAGGGCCTGAAGCCCCCTGCCTCAGAAAACGGCGCCCTCGGGCACCGCGGCGCCGAAGGCGCCGCGACGCCGTTCTTTGCCGGCGCCGAAGGAGCTGTTGCGTTCTCGGGAGGCCGCCAGGGCGCCCTTGTGTCTACCGACATAGTCGTAGCACTGTTGAAAGGCACCCTGGCACCCTCAGAAGACAGCTTGCCGCCCTCACAACGCATTATGCCGCCCTCAGAAGGTAAATCGCCGCCCCCGGAAGGCATTATGCCGCCCTCGGAAGGCATCATGCCGCCCTCGGAAGGCATCATGCCGCTCTCGGAAGACATCATGCCGCCCTCGGAAGGCATCTTGCCGCCCTGGGAAAACATCGTGTCGCCCTCGGAAGACATTTTTCCGCCCTCGGAGGGCATTATTCCGCCCTCGGAAGATGTCTTGTCGCCCTCTGAAGGCATCTTGCCGCCCTCAGAGCACATTATGCCGCCCTTGGAAGGCATCCTGCCGCCCTAAGAGCGCATGATGCCGCTCTTGGAAGGCTTCATGCCGCCCTCGGAAGACATCTTGCCGCCCTCGGAAGGAGGCATATTGCCGCCCTCAGGTCGCATTATGCCGCCCTCGGAAGGCATCATGCCCTCCTCAGAGTCCAGAGAGCATTATGCCTCCCTCGGAAAGCATCATGCCGCCCTCGGAAAACATCTTGCCGCCCTCGGAAGACATTTTGTCACCCTCGAAGTCCATTATGCCGACCTCGGAAGATGTCTTGTAGCCCTCGGAAGGCATCTTACAGCCCTCATAGCACACTATGCCGCCCTCAGAGTGCAATATGCCGCCCTCGGAAGGCATCCTGCTGCCCTCAGAGCGCATTATGCTGCTCTTGGAAGGCATCATGCCGCCTTCGGAGACATATTGCCGCCCTCGGAAGGCATTTTGCGGCCCTCAGATCTCATTATGCCGCCCTCGGAAGAAAGCATCATGTATCCCTCGGAAAACATTTTGCCGCCCTCGGAAGACATTTTGCTGCCCTCAGAGTGCAATATGCCGCCTTCGGAGTTCCGAAGACGTCTTGCCACCTTCGGAAGGCATCTCTTGCTACCCTTGGAAGGTATCATACCGCCCCCGGATAGCACCTTGCCGGCCCGAAAGCGATGCGGTGTCCCGGTGCACTCAGAATGATGGCACCCTGACGCCTTCAGCTTCCCTCCGACGGCGACCGGGCATCTGCGACCTTCGAAACCAATAACACGCCCCCCCCCCTCTCCCCCACTCCCGATAGCGCCCTGGATGGCGCCTACGAAGAGGCCTGTACCCCCATGAAATAACCGTGACACTTTTTTAATATGCCTGGCGAGGCGTTGAAGGTGCTGACGTATTGTACCTTTCACACTCGGGGCGCCTAAAAATAACTTGGATAAATGTCCAATATCCATGATGTCCACAGCTTCACAGAAACGTGTTCAGCGTCGGTCAGCGATTTTTACGCGATTTGGTCCTAAGGACTGAGGTCAAAACAAACCTCCTGCTTTACAAAAATCGGGTCCATTTTGACCTTGCTGGTCTCCTTCAAGATCAAATTCAAGGTCAAACGACGGGGAACGCTGTAGAGCCCAAAGTTACCGTCCTATCGCGACAAATTGGTCTCAAACGATTCCTTGTGCCAGTTCCAAGATGACAAGAATGTTCAGAGTTGTGCCCCGTGACCTTTAATGTCAAATTCAGGGTCAAAGAACGGATTTTCCCCCGTCCTTTCCATTTCCAGAATGACAAGCATTCTTAGAGTTGTGCCCCGTGACCTTCAAGTTAGCGCCCAAAGTTGGGCGCTACAGCGTTCCCCGTCCTTTGACCTTGAAGGTCACGGGTAAGAAATTTACTCTGAGAATGCTTGTCATCCTGGAAATGGGCACGGGCATCGTTTGAGACCATTTGTGTTGCAATCAGACGCACACTTTGGGCGCTACAGCGTCCCCCGTTCTTCGACATTAAATTGGACATTGAATGAGACCTGTAAGGTCAGAATGGACCTGATTCTGGGAAACAGGCGGTTCGACTTGATCTTAAGACCAAATGTCGTAAAAATCGGTGTTCCACGCTGAAAACGTTTTATAATCCCCTTGGATTGGCGCGACCCAATAAAAACGACTCAACTACAGGTCGTAACACAAGATTTTGCTCCTTGTTTATTCACGTATGCAACTTATTTCCCCATGTTGCGACAATATATTTGTTTTGCTTTTCCTGCCTACATGTAGTTAGCCCGGAGAATACAAAAAATCATGTACATTTTGTGAAACATGTGAACCTACGTATATCCGCAGGTAACAGGACAAAAAGTCAAAAAGTCAAAGGACAAAAAGTCAAATGTGAAAAAGCCAAATGACAAAAAGTCAAATAGGCTAAACGTCAAATGGACAAAAAGTAAAATGGCAAAATGCAAAAAGTCAAACAGGCAAAAAGTCAAATGGGATAAAAGTCAAATGCAAAAAGTAAAAGCAGCAAAAAGGCAAAAAGTCAAATGCAAAAAGTGAAAAGGATAAAAGTCAAATGCAAAAAGTCAAACAGGCAAAAAGTCAAAATGGACAAAAGTAAAAAAAGCAGAAAGTCAAATGCAAAAAGTCAAAAAGGCAAAAAGTCAAATGCAAAAAGTCAAAAAGGCAAAAAGTCAAATGCAAAAATTCAAAAACGCAAAAATTCAAAAACGCAAAAGTCAAATGATTTCGAGGTTTCCAATGCGGAGGTTAGATATGGACCTAAGGAATCGACTGAGACCATTATTTTTTGCAATTGGAGCAACCGTTACGGGCGTTTTGAGGCGCCCCGTCCTCTGAGAACCTTTTATGGTCTCAAGGATATAAGGCACGCGTGAGGTTGTCAATGCGGAGGTTAGATATGGACCCGGGGAATCGACTGAGACCATTATTTTTGCAATTGGATCAACCCTTAAAGGGAAATAATGACCTTTTGATTTTGTTAGCAACAATTTCTTAGGCTCCCGTTATATTTTTAAAATTATTTTATTTAAATTTAAGAATTAAATAAAAATTTCCCAAATTCAAAGTTGTAAGTTTGGAAGAAATACAAAACAAGTACCTTGTGTACATCATGAAGGTCATTGACAAATTCGTCCTTCCCTACCATTGTTAACATCGAGTGCGGCATTTGTGGAGCCTCTGTGACATTTCCGATCAAACTGAGCGCTGCTCGGACACCCGCTAGTAGCGCTTTCGTTCTCCATGGCAACCAGGCGTCAGCCAATCAAAAGCCAGAAAGGGAATACGTTCTGGCTTTTCATTGGCTCACGCCTGGTTGCCATGGAGAACGAAAACGCTACTAGCCTGCGTTCGAGCAGCGCTCTGATCCGTGAAGCAATCCGTGAAGCATCCGTGATGCATGACTGACTATCAGTATAAGTCATGAATAACAACAACATGCAAACTATACCAACTCGAATAAAATAAGAGCGGAATGAATTGAACCCCAGGCAAGCTAGTATTCGCAAAGCACTCGGCACTGCGCCACAATGGCAAAAGGCGAGGGAAATGCATATTGGATACAATATTATTACGTCACAAGTTTCTGAAGTGTCAACTACTATGAAATACAGTGATAAAATACCTTTAATAATGATTAACAAGAAAATTCAAACTTAAAAACAATCATTTGAATAAGTCTTTAATTAGCTTTCAACTCGAAATCAGATATATTTTGCAATGCTACACAAGAATGGCACCAATGACGTCATTAACAAAGCCTGCTACGGGACTTGGGTATACTAATCAGGAACAACTCGCCAAGTGCGCCGAGATGGTTAAGTGCGCCGAGAAGCATGACAATGACTTTGTAAACAAATCGCCGACGCTAAATAGGTCGCCGTCGATGTGCATCGATGAGCTTCTGATTTAATTGCCAGTTTTGTGTTATTGTTCGTTAGTTTTTTTGGGAAAAATTATTATTTTTCATGATAAAATAAAGCATAGTGTTATATACAGCCACAGACAAACTATACACAACTCCTAATGTTGAAAACAAATGAATCGAATTGCAAAAATTGAGGGTCGCAACCACTAACTATGCCGCGTTGATGTGCATCGATGAGCTTCCGATTTTATTGCCACTTTTTCCAATCGCTGTTAGTTTTAGAAGATCGCCGGGCATATAATCACAACAAGCAGAACGCACAATATATTTTCCACTCCATTGCGTAAAAAAATAATACGGGAAAAGCCCGCAGTTTGATGAGGACCAAAAGTACTTGACAAAAGGTCAGAAATAGTGCAAGTACCGGTCGTTAAAAGTGTGGAACGCTTATCAACTTTAACTTGAAATATCTTTCGGTAGGAAAGTTTTCATGCAAAATGTGATGAATTTACAATATATTTTGATCTCGTCTGGCCATTTCAAGTGCTAACTCCATTTTAGTGGAAAAAGGTCATTATTTCCCTTTAAAGGAAATAGTTCACCTTGGAAATTTTGTACCCAACACGATTTGATTATATTTTTGTATACAATTTCTTTTTATATTGTCAAAAATGACCTTATATCGCGCCGATTCAGGACAGAAGGCCGTAAATTTTATTTGTTTATCAAAACTATTTGCAAACTCTCTGAGTCAGAGTCCTGACGTCACGCGAATGTAAAAAATGGTTCAGCCAATCAGATTCGAAAGTAGTCGCGTAAAGATAGACTCGCATTGGAGATGTGCCAACCAGCGGCCGGCGTTCGCTCGCTAGCACCAGGTGCAAGCTGATTGGCTGATGGTATAGCCTCTTCCCGGGCGATAACCAGTACAACATTCTTTACCCAGCACCGCATTCCTTTGCCAAAAAATCAAATATATTCGGCTGGAGAGTCTTTTCAGTCAAGAAAACTTGCAGATAGGGGTTTCCCAACACGGGCTACAAAACTGCTATCTCAGTTTAAAACTAATGTTGAAGGTGAACTATTTCCTTTAAAGGAAATAGTTCACCTTCAACATGGGTTTTGAACTGAAATAGCAGTTTTGTAGCCCGTGTTGAGAAATCCTTATCTGGAACTTTCATTGGCTGAAAAGACTCTCCAGCCGAAGATATTTGACTTTTTGGCGAAGGAATACGGCGCATATATGATGTACCGTACCGTCTGGAAGTGCCAGCACTGTCATGGAGCATGCGCAGACCAATAACGCACACCATAACATTAATAATTTACAACCTTCTGTCCTGAATTGGCGCGATGTAGGACCATTTTTGAAAATAAAAAAAGAAACTGTATGAAAAAATATAATAAAATCGTGTTCTGAAAAATTTCCCGAAGGTGAACTATTTCCTTTAAGGGCGTTTTGAGGCGCCCCGTCCTTTGACCTTGAAAATGACCTTGAAGATGACCTTGAATGTCAAAATAAATGTTATTTTCGTGATCAGCGTGCCCCGATTGACCTGTAACCACATTTTGAAGCGAATCACTACTCGACGCTGAATTTCGAAATTCGAATCCGAATCCGACGCTAACTTCACGGACATGCGGCACGTACAGTTTAATTTGTGCGCTCAATGTTGAAATGTCTTTGAACGTATTTATGCATATTTAGTGGATGCTTTTTGAAAATCAGGTAGTAGTGTTTCAAAGCTTTTAAGATACTGATTCTGATAGTATCACTTGTTTAACGTACCAAGACCTACTGTTACTAATAATTAAGTTCTTATTATTTTTTACCGGATTTTCATGCGTAATGAGTACCATGAGAAGGAATTTACACAATTTCCGCTATGGTTTCAGTCATGTGAATGGTCTAGTTTTATCGAAAATGAAATGAGGTTTTCCAAACTGACCTTATATCACCATATCAAGGTCCAGTTATTGTATGAACATGATTTGTGTGTGCAATAGTGGAACAATTCCTTGATTTCCATGCGTAATAAGTACCATGAGAAGGAATTTTCACAATTTCCGCTATGGTTTCAGTCATGTGAATGGTCTAGTTTCATAGAAATTGAAGTGAGGTTATCAAAACTGGCCTTATATAACCATACCTAGGTCCAGTTATTGGATGAGCATGATTTGTTTTGTGCAATAGTGGTTCAACCTGAACAATTCCTTGGTCTGAACGCGAATTTATTCACTATAGTGGATTATTTTTTGATAAAAGAATGACATTTACTGCTTCAGTGTGAAATTCTAAGCTCAATAATGTCCATGAAATTGTATACAGATATTGTAATTCATCCGCTTTCTGAGTTGTTTCTGACTTTGAAACCGGTGTATACTTTTATTTCAAAAAGCAGGCACTGACTCAAATATGTAAATGTTTTTGAATATGAAAGCTCAAAATAAAGCTTGTCACGAAGTTTTATGAAAATCTGTACAGTAATCATTTAATACAAATATTAAAAATCGGTTGGCGGAACGTGAACCCATAGTGTTGAAGGAAATTCTCTGCGCTACCTAGTATTTTGTCTACCGTGGATCCAAACAAAGACAGTTTATCAAAATTGCTTCTTGTCTCGGTGTTATTGATCGTCAAAATTAGGCCTGCACAATGAACTTGGGAAATTTTCGGAATATTTTTGAGTGAATCTTTGTCTTATCACCCACCGGTTGTCTTACTGTGGAATGCCCCACCCGCTCTATTTTTGGAGCGTTCTATTTTTTTTTTAGTATTTCCCTACTGTGTCTCCAACTGACTTGCCTTCACCCGCGTGTGCGTGCAGTTGTCTGGCTGGCAAGCGTAATTTGTTGGGTAGACAAAGAAGTGTCATATATAGATAGATATTGCTCTGAAATTCGATGTGGGCATCGTCCATACTTGGTTCTCCAATATTGTTTCCGTACAACTAACCTAACCTAACCTAGCCCCGCTATTAAGTCCGATCGGGACGAAACCTACCGCTCGTAGTCATTAGGTCCGATCGGAACGAAACCTACCGCTCGTAGCCATTAAGTCCGATCGGGACGAAACCTACCGCTCGTAGCCATTAAAGGAAATAGTTCACCTTCGGAATTTTTTTTCAGAACACGATGTTATTATATTTTTTAATACAGTTTCTTTTTTATTTTCAAAAATGGTCCTACATCGCGCCAATTCAGGACAGAAGGTCGTAAATCATTAATGTTATGGTGTGCGTTATTGGTCTGCGCATGCTCCATGGCAGTGCTGGCACTTTCAGACGGTACGGTATATCATATATGCGCCGAATTCCTTCGCCAAAAAGTCAAATATCTTCGGCTGGAGAGTCTTTTTCAGTCAAGGAAACTTGCAGATAGGGGTTTCCCAACATGAGCTACACAACAGCTATCTCAGTTTAAAACTAATGTTGAAGGTGAACTATTTCCTTTAAGTCCAATCGGGACGAACCCTAAGATTCGCTCGTAGCCATTAAAGGAAATAGTTCACCTTCAGCATGGGTTTTGAACTGAAATAGCAGTTTTGTAGCCCGTGTTGAGAAATCCTTATCTGGAACTTTCTTGACTGAAAAGACTCTCCAGCCGAAGATATTTGACTTTTTGGCGAAGGAATACGGCGCATATATGATGTACCGTACCGTCTGAAAGTGCCAGCACTGCCATGGAGCATGCGCAGACCAATAACGCACACCATACAATCAACCTTCTGACCTGAATTGGCGCGATGTAGGACCATTTTTAAAAAGAAAAAAAGAAACTGTATTAAAAAATATAATAAAATCGTGTTCTGAAAAAAAAATGCCGAAGGTGAATATTTCCTTTAAGTCCGATCGGGACGAAACCCAGGATTCGCTCGTAGCCATTATGACTAAAAAGCTAATAGCCGTCGCTGGGATTACAACCGGACACCCTCCGCATGGAAGACGGGCATCCTACCACTGAGCTACAGCTGATGATGGATGATTGCTGCCAGTCACGGCAGTTATCACTAGATGTGGCACTTCTTTGTCTACCATAAAAATGTACGCGGCTGGCAAGCGTTCATCAAGGATTAAAGGAAATAGTTCACCTTCAACATGGGTTTTGAACTGAAATAGCAGTTTTGTAGCCCGTGTTGAGAAATCCTTATCTGTAACTTTTCTTGGCTGAAAAGACTATCCAGCCGAAGATATTTGACTTTTTGGCGAAGGAATACGGCGCATATATGATGTACCGTACCGTCTGAAAGTGTCAGCACTGCCATGGAGCATGCGCAGACCAATACCGCCACCATAAAATCAATAATTTACAACCTTCTGTCCTGAATTGGCGCGATGCAGGACCATTTTTAAAAAGAAAAAAAGAAACTGTATTAAAAAATATAATAAAATCGTGTTCTGAAAAAATTCCGAAGGTGAACTATTTCCTTTAAGTATCTGATCATTAAATCAAGCATAAGTCACCAGCTTGATGCCGTCATTGGAACAATGTTTTCAACTATCGATTTCGACTCAATACTGTTTCATTTGTTGAATAAAATCAAAATTAGAAAATTGTATACAAAAATTACAAAAAATAAAATTACAAAATTTCGTTTGTTCTTTCTACGACAAAAGAGTATCAACTATAATAATCTGTTATTCTAGGTGTTCGTTAAAGCGTAATGTTACAACACAAACTCTCCCTCCCCATGTCACAATTCGTCACGCTGTGGCTGACTCCTCCCCCCACCCCTTCATGCGTTACGTAATTAATGGACGGCCCCCCAGTAACTTTTATAACTGACAAAAGTTGGTGGGGAAAAATGCGACATTTTGTGGGGCATTGGTCCCACCATTTGAATAGAAAACTCCGCTCGTGGAGGATACGCATTAAAATGACATAGCTAGGTGACGTCAGTTTAAGAGGTCCGAATTTCCCCTCCTTTCCCCACCGGCTATATAGATAGATTGCAGGTGAGTTTGGTTTTACCACCGTCACAAAATCTCCCCTACCGCCCGTTCGGGTGCACCGCGTCATCACGTGGTGCAAGGGATTTTCCACTGCGGGCCTACCAGGTGGTACCAGGTACGTCGTACGGTCTTACCTGCCTGAAGACGCCCGACACATTTAAGCAGCTTATCATATACGGGGTGCAGAGGCGCTAGCGTCGCTCGCGCCATTCGGCCTTGCAGGATCATCCGGCGAGGGGCGTGCGTCACTCACTCGCTCTACTCGCTCCCAGCCATCATGCAGGTGAGTGCGCGCTGTAACCCGCCAAACCGACCTCTGTCCGTGCTCATGCGAACTGCTCAGTGTTCGCCTTTAAAGATAAATATTCACCTTTATATTTATTTATATGCATGCCTGTGAGACATGTATGGTAGCAAATTAATCGTGCCTCAATTTAGAAGTGAAATAACAACTTCTTCTATTAAAAAAAAAAATGGGAAAAGAAAGAATATATATATATATATATATATATATATATATATATATATATATATATATATATATATATATATGTATATATATATATATATATATATATATATATATATATATATATATATATATATATATATATATATATATATATATATATATATATATATATATATATATATATATATATATATATATATATATATATATATATATATATATATATATATATATATATATGCATTGGAGATGTGCCAACCGGCGGCCGGCGATTCGCTTGCTAGCACCAGTTGCAAGCTGATTGGCTGATGGTATAGCCTCTGCCCGGGCTAGAACCAGTACAACATTATTTTGCCAGCACCGCATTCCTTCGCCAAAAACTCAAATATATTCGGCTGGAGTCTTTTCAGTCAAGAAAACTTGCAGATAGGGGTTTCCCAACACGGGCTACACAACTACTATCTCAGTTCAAAACCCATGTTGAAGGTGAACTATTTCCTTTAAATGTCCAAAATTTACAAATTTGTCTTACTACAAATATGACTCGGCTCTTAGCGCTTATCAGCATCAGAGTGAATGCATTCGACAATGTGATAAATAAATACATAAATAAACAATTAAATACATATAAGGCATACCCTGCAAAACAAACTGCATGATAAAATGAGACCACGGAACAAAGCGTTACAAGCCGTTCTCATCATGGAAAGAAGACATGACTGCATTTCCTACTTTAATTTTTGATTTCATCTTCCTGCATTTCACGAAAAGAAAACGAAGTATTTCACGTTAAAGGGAGTGTGCCTACTGTTTTGGAATGTCAAACATATTTTTCATACGGTAAGTAGCTATTGATTTGATTGTTGTATATCATTAAATTCACATCTGGAGCCCCTTTAGTTGAATTTTCACCGATATTGTTTTTTTTTGCTTATTTTTTGTTTCGATATCTATAAAACGATCGTCACTATGGTGATGTTATGTAAAACAGCGCACATAAGACAATACAATTACGGTCACATCATGCAAGATAGAAAGACAAGTTTTGCACAGCACGTTCTTGTCACTGTGAACTTTATTATGTGCAAGTAGATTTAATCGTAGCTCTAAATTTTATAAATACAATTAAATTCGTAGTTCTAAATTGATATCTTCTTTAAAAAAATGGCCATCGGCCATCATCGAAACGGCCATAATCGAAAAACATGATGGCCGTCCAGTTTCTGAGCAATGCTTCTAGTAGCGGAAGCCCTCTGGAGTCTACCCGATAACTTTTTGCTCCCAGCAAGTTCCTGGAGTCTTTGGAATATCTCAGCAACTAGGGCGAATCTGGAGAAACGAAGTCATGGGTCAATTCAGCAAATTATGTTCTATAGACCTGTGTCAATAACCCCAAATAAGCTATGTGAGTAGGCACACACCCTTTAAAGGAAATAGTTCACCTTCGGAAATTTTTCAGAACACGATTTTATTATATTTTTTAATACAGTTTCTTTTTTTCTTTTAAAAAATGGTCCTACATCGCGCCAGTTCAGGACAGAAAGTCGTAAATTATTAATGTTATGGTGTGCGTTATTGGTCTGCTCATGCGCCCTGGTAGTGCTGGCACTCTCAGACGGTACGGTATATCATATATGCGCCGCATTCCTTCGCCAAAAAGTCAAATATCTTCGGCTGGAGAGTCTTTTCAGCCAAGAAAAGTTGCAGATAAGGATTTCTCAACACGGGCTACAAAACTGCTATTTCAGTTCAAAATCCCATGTTGAAGGTGAACTATTTCCTTTAAGCTTCATTTCCGCTAAATTCGGCCCCGTCCACGAATCGCAGGCGCCCTTCACCATGACGTCACTCCGGGAGTAGAAATCCCTTTGCCCAGCTCGATCACGTGTTAAAAGCACGAACTTTACCGAAGGATGACGACATAATTTTAGTACATAGAGCACTAACCATCCGTTCCACAGATTCAGCCATTCTTATTGTTTGATGAAGTGCACCTGATGTGGCGAAAATATTTGGATAAGTGGAAAATTTGTGATGTTAAAGTTAACCCTGGAAATCGAAAGAAATGATTTATTTTACCATAGGTGAAAAATGCCATAGTATTTTGTTTAAATAAAATTAAATCCCTTTATCTTTTTGCTGCCAGATGCTACCAAACACGCATTGTTTATTCCATTGCAAGGCCATAGAGACTAGGTAGACCCGTCCGGGGTAGGCAGCGAAATTGCGTGATGTCACGGGCACGTGACGTCACACACTCCCTATTCAAATAGTGTTAAATCGGCCTACTTTCGCGTCCTACCATTTGCATACCTTAGGTGCCAGAGGGATTAATTGAGCACTAAATGATAAATTGAAACGTCCTCTACAGCTCGCTTTTGGGACATTTTCTCCTAAATTGCAAGGGTGAGCCGCTAGACGATATCAAAGCGAGGCATGCAACCGAGCGAGGCCCATGCCCATATAAGGCAATGTTTGGATTTTGGCCACGGGGAAACTGTCGCTGGATGCTGTTTTTAGTTGAAGTGCGAATTTTTTATTATTTCACCTGGTTGTTGATGAAGTAAGGTGACTTGAGGATACTTTGTAGTAGTATCTATCAGGTGAAAGTATTTTTTCATCTGGATTACACTTGTTTCACCTACAATTATGATGAAGATCGTTGATTGACGAATACGCCACCGTAAATAAACATGGCGGCCGCGTCGTTCGAAGGCGTAATTCTTTTGGTAAACCGAGAAGTGTCACGAGACGGTCTACGAAAAGAAATACGCTTCCCCGATTCAGCCACCCCATTGGTGGAAATCGAGCTGGAAAGTGACGCCATGGGACAGGGTGGACACGTTACGGAGATAGCCATGACACCCCGTGGCGATGGTTCATAGTGTTTCAAACATCTAAAACTGTGATATTTAGGTTGTTTTGACTTCGAATAATCAACAGCGAAGAACATTAGGCTGGTATCATTACATATCATATCATTATCTCTTGATTTCCTGCCATGCTGCTACTATCAAATCTGGGATGGTCTTATAACCGGACATGCACCAAGTATGTCGATATCCCTGAAGATAAATGACGAGAATCGCCGCGCCATAAACGCCTTTCTTTATTTGCTACCATATAGTAAAATATTGATGCCAAATGCTCTGACGTCACCCGGGAGTCGTTTCTCCTCGTGGTTAAACCTTCTTAGTAAAGTAATATTGGCTAAATTGACTCTCACTGGAAGCGCCGTTGTTTAATGCAATGTTGCTCGTGTCAGTTGCCATGAACAAAAATGCGGAGAGTAAAAATGCGGTATTAAAGTAGTTCACACAGCATAGACGTATGCCCCGAATATGACGCATGCCCCCCCCCCCCCGAGCGATTGAGGTAGTAACAGTCATGCATGGTATTTGACTGTCCGTTTAACAATACTTGCAGTTGTCTGTTTAACATTGCTTAAAGGGAATAGTTCACCTTCAACAGTAGTTTTAAACTGATATAGCAGTTTTGTAGCCCGTGTTGGGAAACCCCTATCTGCAAGTTTTCTTGACTGAAAAGACTCTCCAGCCGAATATATTTGAGTTTTTGGCGAAGGAATGCGGTGCTGGCGAAAGAATGTTGTACTGGTTCTAGCCCGGGCAGAGGCTATACCATCAGCCAATCAGCTTACAGCTGGTGCTAGCAAGCGAATCACCGGCCGCCGGTTGGCACATCTCCAATGCGAGTCTATCTTTACGCGACTACTTTCGAATCTGATTGGCTGAACCATTTTTTACATTCGCGTGACGTCAGGACTCTGACTCGGAGAGTATGCATATAGTTTTGATAAACAATACAAATGTACGGCCTTCTGTCCTGAATCGGCGCGATATAAGGCAATTTTTTTACAATATAAAAAACAAACAATTGTATTACAAAATATAATCAAAGCGTGTTGGGTAAAATGTTCCAAGGTGAACTATTTCCTTTAAATGGCCAATGCGCTTTCCGCAGGTGTACTGCTGCTGCTGCCTCTTCAATAGTGACATACAATATTGCCCGTAACTAGCGATCCCGTTTACCACAGGTGAGGACACTGCTGCTGCTGCTGTGCTGCTGCTCGGCGTTCTCAGCCGGCCAGCAGGCGGACAAGCGGCTGGTGTGTTACTACACCAGCTGGGCGCGTTACCGAGCGCCCCTGGCCGCCTTCACCCCGCAGAACATCAACCCGCACTTGTGCACCCACCTGCACTATGCCATCGCCAACACCAACGACGAGCAGAGGCTGGGGCCAGCCGACGCCCACTCCGACCTCTTTCTGAAGGGCTATCAGCAGATTGTCGCCCTGAAGGAGGTGAATCCGGCACTGAAGGTCCTGCTCATGCTGGGAGGCAGCAACACTCTCCAGCAGATGTCGTTTGAAGAGATCGCCAAAGATGACAAGAAAATGGAACGGTTCGTGACAGAAGCGATCAAGTATGTCCGAATGCACAACTTCGATGGCATCGACCTCGACTGGAAAGTGACCGGGCAAAAAGATGGGCACGCGAAGCTTCTAGAGGCGTTGGCAGATGCATTTAAAAAGGAATCTGAAGCCTCCGGGAAGGATAGGCTTCTTGTAAGTACCACGATTCCGGCCAACGTTACCAAGCTGACCGAAGACTTCGACATCGCCAGAATTGCTAGGTCAGTGGACTACGTAAACGCGCTGACGTACCGATTCCACTCCGGCGTGCAGAACGTGACAGGTCATCATGCACCCCTGTTCACAACCAACCCCGAGAACACCGAGTTCGCCGACTTCATAGTCCAGATGTACATCGAATCGGGAGCCGATCCTGCTAAGCTCAATCTCGCTGTGGCTACGTTCGGGAAAACGTTCACGCTCAGCAATCCTGAAGTTTGTGGATTCGGGGCGCCAGCGACGGATGTCGGCTTCGCTGGAAAGCTGACCAAGAGCAGTGGAACTCTGTCTTTCACGGAGATATGCGAGCATGTCAGCATGGACGGGTGGGTGGCGAACCGGCCTCTCCAGGACTCTGTCGGACCGTACGCCGTAAAAGGCGACCAGTGGGTGGCCTATGACGACGAGTTCATGATGCGCCGAAAGGGTGCTTACGTCCGAGAGAAGGGACTTGGAGGGGCAGCGGTTTGGAGCCTGAGTCAAGACGATTTCAGGGGTTTTTGTACCGGTCGTTCGTTTCCACTGATTGAAGCTTTGAAGATGGGCCTGTTTGAAGACGGCCAGGTGACGACCACCACTCCCAGTCCGCCTAGCACGCCCAACTATGACAACACCGACGTCTTCTCCTGTCCAGCGAACGGGAGGTTCCCGAAACCGAACGACTGCAAGCAATTCTATACCTGTTCTGGCGGATTGGCGGAAGAGCAGAACTGTGAAGAAGGCACGACCTTTGATGTCGAAAACAAATCTTGCAGTGAGAATGCGATGTGCATGGAGATGAAAATGACATCGGTGACCGGATTCGAACCGACGCCTCGACCGGTCACGCGTCCCACCCCTGCCACCCAGCCGCTGCCAACAATTCCATCGGTAACCTCAGCGTCTGTCGCCCCCACCGCTGAGCAGCCGCCTCTGCCCGAGCCCATGGTGGTCATGGTGCCGCCTCCGCGGCCCAAAACCAATGACGCCGTTGTGATTTCGGCCGCGGAAACGACCCCACGTAACCCCGAGATGAAGCTCGACATGGGGATGGACGTGAAGGGCGATGGGCAGCTGCAGCAGGTGCTGCGGCTCATCGAGAGCCTCGGCGGGGTGGACAGCGTGCAGCGCCTTCTGGAGGCGTTGGGTGAATCCAAGCAGACGGTCACCGCCCCGCCGCAGCCGGGCGTCGTGCAGGTGGTCACGACAAGGAAGGCAAGACGAGGATCAGGGTTCACGTCACGGTCGAGGTGGAGCCGTTCTGAGGCCCTGCCGTGGACCGCTGTATGCCGGGGTGATGAGACAGACGGCGGGGAGCGCTGCTGTAGCGTCCGTGGTATCCTTCCGATATCGTGAGAGAAGAGACCATTGCTGGTCTGGCGTCCATATGGCGTCCGTATATATATATATATATATATATATATATATATATATATATATATATATATATATATATATATATATATATATATATATATATATATATATATATATATATATATATATATATATATATATATATATATATATATATATATATATATTTATATATATATATATATGCGTGCGTAACAAGTGTGTTGTATTGATAATGTCATTGCGCAAGTAGCTATGGGCATGCTTTTGTAACGATATGGCGAATAAATAAAAGAGTGTTGTGACCTGTATGTTGATACAAATTGTAGCTCTAATAAATTCATGGAAACGTTGCATATGTGTGTACGTATATTTATCGCCATCGGGCCCGAGTTGCCGATAATATTATATCGTCCGAATAAATTGAAAGGACAAGAGGATAAAGCATATCATCATCAGAAAGATGACCGCAGTGACCAAGCAAATAAAGCAACACCCCAAACTATGTATTAACAAGCGCACTGCCGGGGGCTGATTTCCCGCACCTCTCTCTTCCGGCTTGTCATGAATAGCGGGAAAACGGTGGCGCGAAGCTGCGCAAAATTTGGCACAGCTGTTTGGGCATCAATTACCCACACGGTATGCATTTGTTTACGTCGGGTAATTTCAGGTCAGGTCAACAGGTTAAGTCAAGTGACCATACCTCCAAAAACGTTTGCGGGCGTGCTACAGCCAAAGTAATTCACCAAACGGTTTGAAACTCACAGGATATCATCAGGTAATAAGTACCTACAATTATTTTACCTCGATTTGTTTTGTATATTGGTGACCTAAGGTCAGGTCGATTTCGTGACTTCCCTATTGGGTCAATGTGGAAAAATGAAAACACTTATAAATCCATAGGAAATAGCTAAATTTGACCAATTTTCAACAGATCCACCACTCTTGTACGAAATGCAAGGCCTTATGTCGCATTTCTGTTCTTTGACCTCTACGAAGTCAACTCAGGTGACACCCCAGGTCACGTATGGTTTTTCTCCAATAACACTTTACCAAATCAAGGTGGATCAATGGGGATTTCACCATTGTATTCGGCTTTTCGAAACAAATCAATTGATGTAAGAGTTGACCTTGACCTGACCTTGACCTGACCTCAGGTCAGGTCAATTTATGGATACGACCTAACTAGGCCACTCAATATATGATTCGATGCGTCTGGACAAGACAAACACAATGGTAGTGGTGTTCTATAAAATGCACTTTTCCGAAAATGAACACAAGAAAAAACACTAAGAACCTGTTCCGTGAACCTTTAAAAAGAGACTTGGTACATCGCTTTTGGTCCTCCTTTCCCCCAAAAAATACCACCTCGAAAAAACCGAAACCTTGCAAAAATGCATTAATAGCAATGGCAGGACGCCACAAAGTGGTCGTTCGCCCCTATTTATTCTCAATAACTTCATTTGAAACATTTTGATACCAGAAAAAGTTACAGGTCAGGTCACCGAGTTATGACGTCACAACCAAAAGTCTGCGCAACGTTTTTTTAGTTGATGGATGCTCTCGTGCTACTTTATTAATTAATATCGTCACTTACTTGGCGTTAGCAATGGATCATGACGGTTATCAGTGGTGGATCCAGAAGGGGCATGCCCCTCCCCTTGAGCAGTGGCGGCGGTTTTGAGTTTTACATGGGGGGGGGGGGCAAGACTTCGATCAATTCAGTTCAGGCACGTAGCCAGGATTTTGCTCAGGGAGGGGCCACAATACCTTTTCACCTGCCGACGGGGGGGGGGGGGGGGGGGGGGTTCAGTCGGAGATATTTCAAACTCGATTCTGTCCATGCAACGCCCATAGACGTAATGTTAAAGCTTGACGGAATCCCATTTTATTTAGTGTAAACTGGATCGCTCAGGGGGAGGGGGGGGGGGGGGGGGGGGGGGGGCAGTGGCGTACGTCCCTGATTCAGTTCACGTAGTCATATAGCTTAAACACATAGGTTGAAGGATTTGAAGGAAAATTAAAGGTGATGATGATGATATATCGTGATTTAGAGCGGCGATCTATCAGGGTTGCCAGAGCCCGGAAATTAAGTTAGGGTAACATACACTTGCAATGTAATAGTTACCAGAAAACAAGGCCCGTTTTTAGTAGCCAAATATTGATGTTTCAAAATTAAAGTCGTTCCTTGTTAATATGTTCGGCGCATATAGACGTGTAGTGAAAATTATGTTTTATCAATTAGCTTCAGCTGTAAAGATTGAATCATATTTCTGACACTTTTCCATCATATAATAATTTTATAACATGCTATATTACTACATACTATATTACTAATATTGTTTAAACTTGCGTTGCGTCACTTTTGCCTCAAGGACAAACTACCATATTTTACTTCCATATGGAGTACATTTTATATTTTATATTTACACTTTTGCAATGCTCATCATTTTTACCGTATATGGTAAAGGATATGCCATTTTCGACTACGGAAGATGGGGGGGGGAGGTGCAACAAGATAGTTTTGCCCCCGCTTGATTTTTCCAGCGGGGACGGCTGCCCCCGCTGCCCCCCCCCCCCCCCCCCCCCTCCCCCCGAATCCGCCGCCCCCTGCCCTTGAGTTTCGAAGGGGCCCAATATCCCGAGGGGATCCATAGCCGATCGAAGTGACTCGAAACGAATTTCACCCCGTTTTCAAACAAATCGCAAGTATATTCGCACACTCTGACCTCCAGATGGCCCATTCTGGCCTCCAAAGAGCCCACTCTGATCTCCGTAGGGGCCACTTCGGCATCCAGAGGGCCCACTCTGACCGCTAGAGGGCCCATTCTGACTTGAAGAGGGCCCATTCTGGTTTGTAGAGGCCCATTTTAACTTGTGAAAGGCATATTTTGAACTAAAAGGATCCATTCTGGCCTACATTTATCTTCAAGGTCAAAAGGGCCCACCAAGGCTTGAGGGGGCCCACTAAGGCCTAAGGGGCCACCAAGGCATGGGAGCCCACTTGCTAGGTGGCCCCCTCCTTGACCGAATCCTGGATCCGAAACTGACGGTCATAATTTAACTGCTTTGAGCCAGATACAATATGGGTCAGGAAGTCAGACTGGGCCCTCAGGAGGTCAGAAATGGCCCACTGGATGCTAGAGTGGGCCCTATGGAAGGCAAATAGTGGTCCTCGGAAAAGCACAGAGGGGCCATATGGAAGCCAGATGGGCCCTTTGAAAAGCAGAGGATAAGGTACTCCAGGGGCCCATCTGGAAACCAGATGGACCCCTGGAGGCCAGAGCGGGTCCTCTGAAGGTCAGAGTAGGCCCTCTGTAGGTCAGAGTGGGCCCCATGGAGGCCAGATGGGTCATCTGGAACCAAGGGAGCCCTTGGCTGGTCTGGGAGTGTCCAGACTCTGGTCCGAGGGCCCTAGACTGGTTAAGATGGCCCCTGACCCCAGCCTTAGGGGTCCCAGGTCTGAGATGGTCGTGCGTGCCCCTTTGGCCGTATATGCCCCTTTGGAAATAGGCCCGAAGGGCCCTATTTCGAGAGATAAAAAGTTGTATTTTGTTGTAAGGAAAACATGCTGAAAATAAGCCCCTCTAAAATATAGTGGGCCAAATCCGGTGAGTTGTTTGGTGGGGGTACCTTATGCCCCCTTGATAAAAAATGCCCCTCCTGGAGTGAATCCTGGGTACGCCACTAGCTGGCCCCGCTCGTTTGAGTTGGTCCGACCAGACAGACCTGAACAGGGTCAGTGATGTATCACTGACCACGAGCACGGCGGAACATAGTATAGGTACGGTCGGAACGCAGATCAGGACAGGCTGGGTCAAATTGTAACGGGGGCATGATGGCATTGTCTTCAACCGATGTTTCCCTGTCTTACAAATTTGTAATACCTATACCTATTGGTTCGGTTGACGGTTTTCAATATATACGTCTGTCGTCTTCGCTTTCGCCTTTGAATACAACTTTACCTTTCATTTCGTCTGATGTTCTGTTAGCGATTACTAAAAGTTGCACTTTTGGCGCAAGGTAAGAATAGCATTGTCGGTGCACCCTGCCTTGTTTTATAGCCTTGGGTGCACCTATGCGGACAACTTGTTTTATGCGTGACGCGTGTCAATGTGTCGTATATGTCATTACACGTGTATGTACATATATTATGTGCGTTTGTATAGCGGCTTGACGAGGACGAAAAGAGGCTTCCTAACACGATACACCATGCCTCTGAGTCGGCATATCTACTTGGATCGATGTCTGCACAGTTACAGCCAGTGCGGTGGCGCACCCAGGATTCACTCCAGGGGGGGGATTTTATGAGGGGGGAATAAGGTACCCCCAACAAAAAAACTCACCAGATTTGGCCCACTATATTTTTAGAGGGGCATATTTTTAATATTTATTTCCCTCAAAAATAAAACAACATTTTTTCGACCAGGGGGCTGGGGCTTCAAGGTACATCCACAAAAACTCGCCGGATTTGGTCAGGCCGGCCAAATACGGTGAGTTTTTGTGGCCGTACCGTGGGCACAGGCCCTATTTCGTGTACCTACTGATCGGGCACGTAGCCAGGGGGGGCGGCGGGTGCGGCCGCGCCCCCCCCCCCCCCTGGAGACCAGGAGGGCCCTTTTCGGCGCGCTGCGCGTGCCGAAAAGGGCCGACGAGACCGCCCGAAGCACGGTATCATAGGCTCTTGACCACTCTCTTGGTGGTTTTTAGAGCACTTCAGAGGCCCTTTAGGGCCACCAGGGCCCTCTCTGAAAGACCGCTGAGGGCCCCTTGGACGTCCAAAAGAGCCCTGTGCATGTCAGAGGGGCCCTGGCCAGACCGAAAAGGCCCCTGAACGGGTCAGAGGGCCCCTGAACACGTCGAATGGGCCCCTAGCCAGCACAGAGAGGCCCCTGAGCATGTCGGCAGGGCGACAAAGTGGCCAGCATAGTCCCTTGCCAGGTTATAAGGGCCCTGAGCAGGTTGGAGGGCCCCTGGACATACCAGAGGACCCCTGGAAAGTTAAAATGGTCCCCGTGCAGGTCAGAGGGGCCCCTGACCAGACCTAAAGGGTCCCTAGGTGGGTCAGAAGGGCCTCTGAACATGCCGAATGGGCCCCTAGTCAGCACGAAGGGGCCCCAGGGCAGGTCGGAGGGCCCTCGGAGCATGTCGCACTCGCAAGCGACAAAGCAGCCAGCGCAGTCCCTTGCCAGGTCGGAAGGGCCCCGGCTGGAGAGCCCCTGGACAGTTCAAAGGGTCCCTGTGCAGATTGGAGGGGCCCCTGACCAGACCAAAAGGACCCCTGATGCGAGTAAGAAGGGCCCCTGAACATGCCGATTGGCCCCTAGCCAGCACGGAGGGGTCCCAGTGCAAGTCGGGGGGCCCGTTGAGCACGTCGGCAGGGCGACAAAGCAGCCAGCGCAGTCCGACCAGAAGAGTCCCTGGGCAGATCGGAGGGGCTCCTGGGCAAGTCAGAGAGGCCACTGGCTAGACCGAAAGGGTCCCTGGGCCGGTCGGAAGGGCCCTTGAACATGCCGGATGAGTTCCTAGCCAGACTGGAGGTCGGAGGGGCCCCTGAGCATGTCGGCAGGGCGACAAAGCAGCCAGTGCAGTCCCTGGCCAGGTCGGAAGGACCTCTGAACAGGCCGAATGGGCCCCTTGACACGCAATAGGGGCTTCTTGGAAGGTCAGAGGAGTCCCTGGTCAGACCGGAAGGGCCAAAAGCACGTAGAGATCACAGATCAAGATTCAATACAAAGATGACTTACTCCACAAGACAAGACTCAGTGGGGCGACGCAAAGTACTGCGCAGGTAAAATAAATGGGCAGCTTTCACAACCATACGCAGTCAATACAGGCCTGAGGCAAGGCTGTCCATTGAGTTGCTTTCTCTTCCTCATTGCTATTGAGCTTCTTGCTTGCAACGTGCGAGAGAGTAGTGCTATTTCAGGGCTAATGTGTGGTGGGACACAGATACAAATATCGGCATATGCCGATGACACGGTCACTGGCGGATCTAGGGTCCGAGAATGGGGGGGGGGGGGGGCTAAAATTTCGCTTCGCTTCAGCAGCGAAAAGTTGTTGACGGGGGGGGGGAGGGGTGGAGTCGGGTATGGGTGGAACTTTATATACTTGCGGGGTTGTAGCTACAACTGCATCCTTAAAAATTACAACCCCAATTATGAATATTACAACCCCAACATTGCCAGTAAATGCATAAGTAAATAAATACTGTGAACGGTACGCAAAATCACCAAAGGGTTTGTTTTTCAATAACAATAATAACCAGTATGGCGCCGTAGTTGGCGATGAACGAGCGAGCGCGAAGGAAATGTATGGTGAGGTTGGTATGCGCAGTGCGCGCGCATAAGGGTGCTGCTTTCCTAGTAATGTTGCCTGACACCACACCAAATTTCAACTCGATCGGGCAAGTAGTTTCTGAGATACAAAAAGGGGTGCGCACTTGCGCACATGCAGAGGCACCCCATCCCTGACTTCTGGGAAGGCGGCGGCTGAGGGGTCCCTAACCACACACCAAATTTGATCACAATCGGCTCAGCTGTTGTGGAGCTTTTGCGAGCAGGCACTTTTCAACACCCCTCACGCGGAACGCGCACGTGAGTCGGCACTGGTCTCAAACAGGATAGGTTAGATGGGGCTGCTCAGCAAAGAAGCCCGCTTGTCAATCGGACGTGCGGTTACAGAGATATAAGCTTCTGAAAAGCGTCGCCACGGGCCGTGCCCGGCCACTCATATTCCGATTGTTCCCCTACTTCACGGAAGGACGAGCGAGCTCGAAGGCGCTCGCACGTAATCACCGATGTATTGATGGCTCTCATATGACTCATATGACGTCCTGGTGTTATCCCGGCTTTACCGGAGGGTGATTCCCGGTTTGATTGATAATCAGTAATTTGATCCATAGCTTCGTTTCAAAGGCATTCCGTGTACTAGCGTGCATTACTATGTTCTTTGGAACGTGATATGCAAGGTAGAACTGTATAGAGGTATAGGATTTTCTTAACACGCGCCATGGAAGGACTCTGGAAATTACACGCACTGGAGGGGGGGGGGGGGGTGTAAGATAAAGCCCCCGATAAGAAATACAATAACCAAAATTGTAGGGTGGAGAGGTTCTGTGGGAAACTCTGCTTTTTCTTTGTTAAATCCATGACCCTAGGTTAATATCTCCGAGGTAAAATTAGGTCAAATATGCTAAAATTGGATTGTTATGCGCTCCTTGGCTTGATATTGTTATGGAGCGCAGTGATTGCGTGTAGGTATATGTATAAGTATTAAGTATATTGTATGTACCCCAAAATGGGCTTAAATGATTTGTTGGAGAGTCTAATGACACAATAGGGATGATAGAAGTTGCATTTGAACACACGCCATTCACATACCAGTAAGGCGCCGTAGTTGGCGATGAACGAGCGAGCGCAAAGGAAATGTATGGTGAATTTCAACTCGATCGGGCAAATAGTTTCTGAGATACAAAAAAAGTGCGCACGTGCGCGCGTACAGAGGCACCCCACCCCTGACTTGTGGAAAAGTGGCGGCTGAGAGGTCCCTAACCACACACCAAATTTTGAACACCATCGGCTCAGGCGTTCCTGAGATATATAATAGGGGTGTGCAGTGTGCACGTGCAGGGACACCCCACCCCTGACTTGTGGGAAGGCGGCGGCTGAGAGGTCCCCAACCACACACTAAATTTGAACACAATCGGCTCAGCCGTTCCTGAGATATAGAATAGGGGTGTGCACATGCGCACGTGCAGACGCACCTCATCCCTGACTTGTGGGAAGGCGGCGGCTGAGTGGTCTCTAACCACAAACCAAATTTGCATACAATTTGCCCTGCCGTTGCGGAGTTTTTGCGAGAAAACAATTTCCAACGCCTCTCACACGTGCCGCGTGCTGTGCCACGCGCAGTGGTAGTCAGTAGTCACCCACATGAGTCGGCACTAGTCTCAAAGATGGTAAGTTGGATGGGGCTGCTCAGCAAAGAAGATCGCTTGTCAATCGGACGTGCGGTTGCAGATATATGAGTTTCTCAAAAGCGTCACCACGGGCCAGGTCGGGTCGGGTCGGGCTGGATCGGGCCGGGCCGCTCATATTCAGATTTTTCCCTTACACCACGGAAGGACGAGCGAGCGCGAAGCGCTCGCTCGTAACAAAACAAAAATATGAGCACTGAAAAGTAAAAACTTTAAAATGTTAGTCACGTTTGCCATAAAATAGCATTTAAAATCCAACAATACAACATATTATCAAAATAATACTGTACCGCCATGTAGCCATGTATATTTTTTTATGATTGTGTATTTACTCTCCATGTGAAGCTGGCGCCGATGCTGCGATGCTAAGTGAGCTGCAGATTGTCGTGCGCGCGATTCTTTCTCTCATTTCGTTGCTGTTCCAGACATCCAGCTACTGTATGGTGTGTACGTGCAGAATGTACAGCGATCTTTCCGTAGCCAATCAGCAACGGATTGATAATTGGATGTTGGATAGTTGGGATAGTTCATGTATAGCTCACGTTTCACCAGTGGAGGTTCTTCCATTGAGGCAGATGAGAGTGTCTTACCTAAATTAGCCAAACACATAAAGTATAACCTTATTTTTCCTAAATATTCAATAATTTTAGTAAGGTTATAAGGAACAAAATATTTCATAGACAAAACGATTTTCCAAACAGTTAAAACGCGTCTCATTTTCGTGCTATTTCCAGATGTTTGCTAGTATCGATAGGCGCAAATCAGCCTAGCCATTGCAATTTAGCATTGTGAAAATTTGAGCTGTGAGGAACTGCCTCACGCGTGTTTCGCCCAGATCTTTGGCGGTTTTCAACGGGCGCTTCCGTTCGGGAGAAATTCGATGCGGCGTCAGCCGTCTACGCGGCAGCAGCAAAGGACCTTTGTGACAGGCGCCATTAATGTTTCGGGATATTTTGAATGCGCGATCTTTTTCTAATGATTAAATATCTATTTTTAAATCTCCTTTTAATGGTAAATACCATTAACTTATGTAATAGTTACATATTGTATTGTATTGTATTGTATTGTATTACGATCGTGGGGTTATCCACAATAAGTCGTGGCTATTACCACCCCGAGTCAAACGGTACAGGAATAGAAACATGCAGGTCCAAAACACGAGACATATGCCACAAACACACACACACACATACACACACACAAACACATTCAGCGACGTCCTGTATCGCCAGCGGTTGTCAGATGTGCCTCCACAGCACGAACAAAGCATCTCTGTGTCATTTCGGTGACACCGGCAGGCAGTGCGTTGTACAACGCTGGAGCATGATAGGCAAATCGTCGTTTCCTAGCCTCGGTTCTCGGTCTGGGGAGACGCAGGAGTCTGTCCTGCCGGGTGGTCCTCTCTCGTGCGTCACGACACCGGACAAACAAGCTCGCGAGCGAATCAGGCGCACCCTGCCGCAGTACCTTGTGGGTCAAGGCAAGCGTGCGAGCCTCTGCCATCTGTCGGGGCGCCATCCAGTGGAGTTTCTCACGCAGATCAGCCACATGATCGAATTTACGTCGTCCAAAGATGACTCTGGCAGCAAAGTTCAATATCTTTTGAATCCTGTCGAAATTTTTCTGGGTGCCATTCCCATAGACTGTTAGGCAGTAGCTGATCCGCGCGAGCACCAACGCTGTTACAAGAATTTTGATGACGCCGTCGGGAAGATAATGACGGCAATGAGATAGGCCGATCAGCACGCCCATGCATTTCCGGCTCAGCTCGGACACGTGTGGATCCCAGGACAGGGCGCTGTCAAAGACGACTCCCAGGTTCCTCACCTCCGTTCGCGGCTGCAAGACTACGTCGCAGAAGCTTACTTTAATATCTGGGAGAGAGCGTAAATTCTGGCGGCTGCCAAAAATGATGAGTTGAGTTTTGTTTGCGTTAACCTTGAGAGCATGCGAGCGGAACCAACTGCTCAGCGAAGCCAGCGAACCTTCCATGCGCGAGGTGAGTCCCCTGAGGTCATCTTTCGGCCCGCTCACCAACACCTGGGTATCATCGACGTATTGGAAGACAAGTGCTCCCTCTGAGTACAATGACAGGTCATTTGAGAAAATTGTGAACAGAAGTGGGCCTAATGAAGAGCCTTGAAATACACCCATGTTGTTGGCGAGCGGCCGCACCCCGCAACCGGACCCATCGGTCAGTGACACACTCTGGGTGTGTCCCTGAAGATAGGCGGCGAACCAGGAGGCTTCAATGCCGTACAAACACAGTTTTTGAAGAAGAATTTTGTGGTCAATGACGTCAAAACATTTGCTCAAATCAATTAGGCACAGCATTGAAATCTCCCCCCTATCGGTGGCGGCCAGGATTTGGTCAGAAACAGACAAAAGCGCGGTTTCAGTGGAATGACGGGGTCGGAAACCGTGCTGAGTGGATGAGAGAAGGTGGTTGCAGGTAAGGTAGTGGTAGAGCTGCCGATGGACGACGCGCTCGACTATTTTGGTGATGACTGGGACGAGGGATATTGGGCGGAAGTTTGAAGGGTCGGATGGGTCTCCGGATTTATGGATGGGGTTGACTATGGAGTGTTTCCAATGATCTGGGATGTCGGGCCGGGTCAGACAGGAGTTGATAATGTGGAGGATGACGTCACCGATAGCTGGGAAACCGGCCCTCAGCATGCGGATGCACACACCGTCAGCGCCGCAGGCAGCCGAGTTCCGCATGCTGAAGACCGTGTGTCCGAGCATCTCCCGAGTCACGGGAGAGAGCGCGAACGAGCAGGCCCCGACACGGGGGAGACGCGTCTCAACAACAGGGACCGGTCCCCGCGCCCCGATCTCCGCAGCCACCCGGGGACCCACAGAGACGAAAAACTCGTTTAGTTGATCCGCCGTCGCGTCTGGCCGGACTGACCTCCCGTCCCTCTTCCCCGAGATCACCGTCCTTATACAGTGCCACACTCTTGCCGGACCACGCTCGCCGATCTCCCTCTGTATATCACGACGCCGGTCGCTACGCACAGCGGAGCGGACAGCTCGGTTTACATTTTTGTACTCGGCGGAGTCACGACCAGAGTGCGCCAGCGCTGCCCGACGGCGGGCCATGAGGTCACGGGTGGCCGCGGAGACCGGAGGCGCGGTGGGGTTTCGAATGGTCAGCTTTCTCAGTGGGGCATGGGCGTCAACAATCGGTAAGAAACGAGTCAAAAATACGGTCCACTGCTCACCCACGGTCGGCGCAATAAAAACATCCCCCCAGTCTACACAACAAAGGTCATGGTTAAAAGCAGCTAAGTCAACGCGTTTCAAGTTGCGAGAAGAGATGACAGTTGGCTTCACACGAGGCTTTGGAACATTTACACGCACGCTTACGAATTTGTGAGGGCTAAAATGACAGTGCAGAACGTTTACATTTCGTACGATGTCTCGATTATTAACAATACACACGTCTAACAGAGAGCCAGAAGTAAAAGTGGGCAACGTCACAAGCTGGTCGAGAGAGTGATCAGTTAAAAATTCCGCAAGCCGTCGTCGCGCAGGATCACAGCAGTCCTTAAACCAATCACAGTTAAGATCGCCACAGATGACTAGAGGGGTTCTAGGGAAGTCAATCAGTACTCGCTGAAGCTGGGTCTCTAGGTCGGTAAAGTCGTCCTGCAGGGCAGCCACTGTGTACCGGGGTGGCCGGTACAGGGAGCCGATGACGAGCTGTCGTCCCCGATCGAGCTTCAGCAGCGCCCACTGCGACTCCAGCCTGCTGGCGGGGCTCCCGGAGCCCGGAATGCTCAGTGCAGAGGAAGTGATCCCGGTCTTCGTGAGGATGGCGACACCGCCATAGCCTCGCCCAGCGGGGCGGTCCACCCGGTTGATGGCGTAACCTGGGAGCACGATGATGCGACTGGGCGTGGTAGGTCGCAGCCACGTCTCCGACAAGAGCATGACGTCGAAGTCATGACGCTGCAGCTCGTCTGTGAGTTCCAGCAACTTAGGCTTCAGGCTTTGGATGTTGAGAGCGCCAACATGTAGGCCGCCGTCTGGGATACTCCGCCCACCGCCGCGCCCTCTCCGTCCGCGCGCACCGCGCCGCTGGGGCCTCCTCCCGCTGCCTCGCGGCCGCCGTGACCCAGCGCGGTCAGTTCAGCTGAGCGCGCCGCCAAGTGCGGACGCGAGCGCTGCTCGCTCCTCCCCGTGACACCCAGCAGGCCTGTCCCGTGCGTCTGTTTGCGCGTGCGTGAGTGAGTGAGGTGTGCGTGTGGAGGACCTGAGTGAGGGTCGGTGACGGACCCTGTCGGTGACGACGTCGATCACACGACTTTTGTGGTTACCGAGACTGACTTACCGTCACGTGAGTGGTCACTGACGGACCCATCTGTCATGCATCGAGACCTGGCGCGCCACCTGACCCTGCTGGCCGTCGTGAGAGTGCTGGTGCTCGTTTGCACCCCTCTGTCCGCCGCTCCAACTCCGAGCCGCGTGCAGGGCGTGCAACAACCAGATCGTATTGTACATATTGCTGCAAGGAGATCGGCGGGCCGTCCATACTTATATTACAAACAGGACATTATGTTTCAGTGCATGTTTCTTAGCCGTGTAACGTGTTCTTCGCATATACCTAATGATTTTATGTGTAGACTCCGCGTCCTATTGTTAACATGCAGGCGCACAATTCTTGTCAAGCGGCAGAATGAAGAGTCAAATCAAAAGCCTTAGGTACGTGCCGCACTACCGCACACTCTGCGTGATAATTCTTGCCTATTTTCAAATAAATTCCAAGCTGATGACAGCATATAAACAGGCTGTTTGTAGCGGTGAAGTATTAACCGTGGTGATCTACACATATTTACCAAACTACTAAACAAAATCACGAAACAGTGCCCCCCCCCCCCCCTCCCGACTGCCTCAACTACGTTTGACCCCTGGCACCGCCACTGCGTTTCACTCAGTCATCTGTAAACTGTTTGTGAAAATCAAAGAGATAATAAAACCTATGTTAATTCTATGGTGTTTAACTATTCTCAATTTTGCAATTTTTTGTTTGTTTCTGGATTAGCTTTTACCCCCCCCCCCCCCCCCCCCCGTTCGCCGAGTCAATTACAACCCCAACGAAAAACAAAAAGTTCCGCCTCTGGAGTCGGGTCGTCAAAGCGAAAAATCGATGACGGGGGGGGGGTAGTGGTGTCGGGTTCTCAAAGAGAAAGACATTGACCGGGGGCGGGGGGTTTCTTCTTCCTAATTATCACTTCTTACAGCAATGCAGGAACACGCGGGGCGGAGGACATCCTTGTATTGGATGCCCGCCATGCTCCTAGGGGGAAGGGGGGGGGGGGCATTTGCCCCTAATGCCCCCACTCCTCTGGATTCGCCAGTGGTAAAACCAAACAAACCCAATTTTACCTCTTCTGTCGCTTTCAAACATTTGTTTTTGTAGCTGAGCACATGCTGAGTCTGATCTTGACTAGTTGGAAATGCAAAAATTGTGAGACCTCTACTCATAGCACCCATACAATGCACCGGGATAAGTACTTAAAGGGAAATAATGACATTTTCCCACAAAAAAGGAGTTAGCACTTGAAATCGCCAGACGAGACCAAATATATTGTAAATTCATCACATTTTGCATGAAAACTTTCCTACCGAAAGATATTTCAAGTTAAGTTGATAAGCGTTCCACACTTTTAACGACCGGTACTTGCAATTACTTTTGGTCCTCATCAAACTGCGGGTTTTTCCCGTATTGTTTTTTTTTTACGCAATGCAATGGAAAATATATTGTGCGTTCTGCTTGCTGTGATTATATGCCCGGCGATCTTCTAAAACTAACAGCGATTGGAAAAAGTGGCAATAAAATCGGAAGCTCATCGATGCACATCAACGGCGGCATAGTTAGTGGTTGCGACCCTCAATTTTTGCAAATCGATTCATTTGTTTTCAACATTAGGAGTATTGCATAATTTGTCTGTGGCTGTATATGACACTATGCTTCATATTATCATGAAAAATAATAATTTTTCCCAAAAAAAACTAACAAACTATAACACAAAACTGGCAATTAAATCGGAAGCTCATCGATGCACATCGACGGCGACCTATTTAGCGTCGGCGATTTGTTTACAAAGTCATTGTCATGCTTCTCGGCGCACTTAACCATTGTGGCGAGTTGTTCCTGATTAGTATACCGAAGTCCCGTAGCAGGCTTTGTTAATGACGTCACTGGTGCCATTCTTGTGTAGCATTGCAAAATATACCTGATTTTGAGTTGAAAGCTAATTAAAGACTTATTCAAATTATTGTTTTTAAGTTTGAATTTTCTTGTTAATCATTATTGAAGGTATTTTATCACTGTATTTCATAGTAGTTGACACTTCAGAAACTTGTGACGTAATAATATTGTATCCAATATGCATTTCCCTCACCTTTTGCTATTGTGGCGCAGTGCCGAGTGCTTTGCGAATACTAGCTTGCCTGGGGTTCAATTCATTCCGCCCTTATTTTATTCGAGTTGGTATAGTTTGCATGTTGTTGTTATTCATGACTTATACTGATAGTCAGTCATGCATCACGGATGCTTCACGGATTGCTTCACGGATCAGAGCGCTGCTCGGACGCACGCTAGTAGCGCTAGTAGTGCTTTCGTTCTCCATGGCAACCAGGCGTGAGCCAATGAAAAGCCAGAACGTATTCCCTTTCTGGCTTTTGATTGGCTGACGCCTGGTTGCCATGGAGAACGAAAGCGCTACTAGCGCTACTAGCGTGTGTCCGAGCAGCGCTCAGTTTGATCGGAAACGTCACAGAGCCTCCAAAAATGCCGCACTCGATGTAAATAATGGTAGGGAAGGACGAATTTGTCAATGACCTTCATGAAGTACACAAGGTACTTGTTTTGTATTTGTTCCAAACTTACAACTTTGAATTTGGGAATAATTTTATTTAATTCTTAAATTTAAATAAAATAATTTTAAAACCATAACGGTAGCCTAATAAATTGTTGCTAACAAACTCAAAAGGTCATTATTTCCCTTTAAAGGGAATAGGTCACCTTGAAAGTTGTCTTGAAGTTCAACCATTAGGTACATCTTAAGCTCAAAACTATGAATATGACTTTGATTTGGACAACTGGTGGATATATGTGGAGAAAGAAGTAAGTTTCTCTTTCTATTTCACGAGAAATCGTACGATAGCAGCTGGCGTTCTGGCTCCGCCCCGCTCCGCCTGACGCCAAGTACAGTCTCTGATAAGGGGCCGCCGCGCCGCCCGGGCGGCTGAGCGGATATTAAAGAGGCGTCGTGACCAGAGACTACGTGCCAGAGAGTGTACCTGCCTCCGGCCGCGCGGCGGCAAGCGTTCATTCCCAGATCGTGGCCCGGAACAGCGGGATTGAAATCGGGCCCACTAGTCCTGTGCCGAAATTACTTAACGTAGAGAGGTAATTCTTTCACCACAAACCATTTTTAGATCTGCTCTACAAATCTGCTATCTCAGTCCAAAACCCCATGTTAAAGGTGAACTATTCCCTTTAAGCATGGTGCAAATTGGGTGTCAGATTTAAAATTGGTACCTGAAATTACTTGAGTCTTGATATGACCTGAGGCCAAAGTAGCCATCCCAAGCTATAGTAATTTAAAATAACCTTGACAATGAAAAATATTAACTTTACCTACAAATTCACAAAGTGTGAATTTTATTTGGCTACATATTTACAGGGAAAAGGAAAACAACGATACCCAAGTCCCAGTCACAATTCATAAAATACTGTCGAAATACGTTCCACGCACGCTAATCAGCGCTATAAATTTTGGCGCCAAAACGCGACGTTTTTGAACTTACGTTGGTTGCAGGAATCGCTCCAGATCGAAAAGAGCGCCAGACACGCCACGCATAGGTAATTGGAAATGTCGAATATAAAGTCAAGGCCCATCATACTTAGGGACAGTGGCACACCGAGCATCAACTATCAGGTCATGCAGTTCATAACCTGGTCCTTTGGACCCGAGGCGCCCATGTAAAGCTGGCGCCCCTCCGATCAGTCACGACGCCCCTCTGGCCAGTGACGGCGCCACTCCGGCTAGTGAGGACGCTCCCCCGGCCAGTGACGACACTCTTGTGGCCAGTGACGGCGGCCCCGGCCAGTGAGGGCGTCCCCTGCCATAGACGGCGCCTCTCCGGCCCGTGACAGCGCCCCTCCGGTCAGTGACCACGCCCCTCCGGCGAGTGACGGCGCCTCTCTGGCTAGTGACGGCGCCCCTCCGGCGAGTGACGGTGCCCCTCCGACTAGTGACTGCCCCTCTTTGGCGAGTGACGGTGCCCCTCCGGCCGGTGACTCTCCTTCCGCACAGTGCGGAAGGAGAGCCCCCCCCCCCCTGCAAAATTTCGTCAATATTGGTGGCGGCCCTGTCGATCGGGTGGCGCCCCTCAAGGCAATGACCTGGTCCTTTGTGAATTTATGCGTACGCCACTGCTTAGGGAGTCATAAGTCGTCAATGCTCAAGATATTAGCTTGACATTTGGTTTGGGCATCGTCCATACTTGGTTCCCCAATATATATATTCCGGCCTTTTCATATGATTTGATATTTTATATGATTTTATGAAGAAAAACAAATTGGAGTACAAAATCCACCAAATCAAAATTTCCAAACATTTTCAAAAACCGGAATATATATTGGAGAACGAAGTATAGACAATACCCACACCATATTTCAAAGCAATATCTTTAGTTTGGGCTGATTTATGGCTACTTAAGTATGATGGGTCTTGTTCGGCTTCACCGTTTATTTCTGGAGGTGCTCAACGTGCGCACGTGTCAACATAACTCACTCCTCGGCGGTAGCCGCCGGTGTGGCGCTAGTGGCGCCCGGCGCACTGTGGGCCAACCCGGGCGAAACCAAACCAAACATCCCCCCCCCCCCCCCCCAGTGATATATAATCACTTAACAAACACGAAACAAGCATATGAACGGACACAGCGAACTCAAGCAAACAATGAACTGAACTGTGTCTACTTTGACATCTAGTAAGTCTGGCCGTCCCAACGGACGGTTAGGCGCTGTGGAGGGCGCCTGTCACGGACGCTGCGGCGGAGCAGCGGAGCCGCAGCTGAGTCAGGCGGACACCGGGCGGCGGCCGGCAGGGCGGCGGCCGGCGGCAGTGGCAGTACTTCGGCCGCCCGGGCCGCAGCCGGCCGGACGGCCGCCGGACAGACAGCGCCGGACGGTGTGGTCGGCGGCACACCGGCGGCATCGCCGCCCGGCGTGCTCCGCGGTCCGGAGCTCTCCAGGAGCGGGCGACGTGGTCGCAGGAACCGCCTGTTCCGCCACCAGATCCGTCCGCTCGGCAGCTTGATAAGGTATGACCTCCTCCGGCCAATACCCACTATGACGCCAGAGCGGTCCCAGCGGCGGGTCTCGGCGTTCTGAATGACCACGTGGCCACCGAGGGACAGGGCCCGAAGTGATTTTGATCGCAAGTCGTGCCGGTGGCGGACGTCCTCTGCGATTTCGGCGGCCCGTTCGTCGCACTGATCGGCCGCCCGCTGCCATGCCTCGGCGTAGGCACGGTGGTGCATGGGCACTGTGCCCGATCGCAGTGGATGCCCGAAGAGGATCTGTGCCGGCGATCGACCGTCGGCCCGCGGAGTGTTCCGCTGCTCGAGCAGGCCGCGATCGAGCTGTTCGTCATTCAGTCGGCCCCCGGCTGACGCGGCGCTGACGATCTTTTTTACGGTTTTCACGGCGGCTTCTGCGTGCCCATTGGAGCGGGGGTATCTTGGTGATGACATCTCGTGATGTACTCCCCATCGCTCCAGGAACCGACGGAGCGTCGATGATGCGAACTGAGGTCCGCCATCTGTCCTCAGCACCGCCGGAACACCGGTGATGGCGAACAGCGTGCGGAGCTGTCGGGTCAGGTGATCAGCTGATGCCGTCCGCGGGCACACAGTTACATATGGCCAGCCTGACAGCCGATCCACATAGACGAGATATGTCCGGCCAGCCACGTGGAAATAGTCAGCTGACACCATCTCGGAGACCCGACTTGGTGTGTCCTCATCTCGCCACAGCGGCTCGTTGCAGTGACTTGGAAGCAGCTGCCGGCAGCTTGAACAAGCCGCTACTGTGTTGGCTATATCTTGGTCAATTCCTGGCCAGAACACACACTGCCGTGCCCGGCGCTTGGTTTTGTCGATACCCTGATGAGAGTTGTATAGGCTGACGAGTATTTGTCGCCGCAGGCTGGCGGGGATGATCAGACGCGCGCCATAGACTACCAGGCCGTCGTCCACAGCGAGCATGTTGCGGATGCCCCAATAGGGCCGCACAGCGAGTACCGCCTCCTGCCGGTGTTCTGGAAACCCATTCATCACGGTGTGTCGCAGCGACGCATATTCCGGATCCCGGCCGGCGGCCTCTCTGACAGCATCCAGCGTCCGGTCCCGGAGAGGAGCAACTTGCGCGCCATCTTCGCCGGTCGACTGCAGAGCCGCCACCACAGCGGTGTGTAGCGCCTCCGACACCTCAGCAACCTCGTCTTCCGGCGCCGGGTTACTAACGGGTGCGCGAGACAGGGCGCCTGGGATGCAGTGCGTCGGCCCCTGTTTCCAGCTGGTGGTGAAGCTGTATGGTGTCAGTTTCTCTCTGAGTCGCTGCAGTCGTGGATTTTCGATTTCTGTGAGCCGTTTTGAGTTGAGTATCGGTACCAGCGGGCGATGGTCCACCACCAGTTCAAAGTGGGGAAGGCCGGCCAGGTACGCGTGACACTTCCGACATGCCCACATGACAGCCAGGCACTCGAGTTCGATGACTGAGTATCGCGACTCTGTGTCAGTCAAGAACCGAGATCCGCACTGTATCATCTTCCATGTGTCTTCTTGCCGCTGCATGAGCACGAAACCGAGGCCGCGAGTCCGGGAGGCGTCGGTGTGCCGCGCCGTCCGGGCGCGCGGCTCGAAGACCGCCCCTGTAGCTCAGTTGGGAGAGCGCTGGGCTTCTGACCTCACCCGGTAGTGGCAGCCCGGGTTCGAATCGCTTCGGCACTCGCTATTTTCCCCTGACTTGGATGGCCTGTGGCCGGTGGCAGCGGTCGCACTCAAGGTCAGGTGACGTCAGAGGGCGGGGCGGACCGTGTCCAGGTATGTCGGGCACGTAAAACTTTCGCTTCTAAATTCTGCCGGACGCCAGGAATTGCTTGATCGGGTGGTGGGGTCAGGGCCTGCGCAACCAGCTATGCTTAGCGCGGGGCCTGACCTCGGAAATCCATCCATTCAAAAACCTTCGGACTAAATATATACAAAAAGAGTAGGCCAGGATAGGCGGCGCCACCAGCGCCTTCCTCACACTCTGGAACGCGTCTTCATGCAGAACGGTCCAGTTCCACGCCGTCTTCTGCTTCAGCAGGTCTCGCAGAGGCTGGGTCATGCTGGCGAGTTCAGACGAGAAACCGCTCAGCTGGTTTGTGAGTCCCATGAAGGACCTGAGGTCAGTCACGTTTTCTGGCCGCGGGAACTCGGAGACGGCCTTCAGTTTGCTCTCATCCACTGTGTAGCCTTCTTCGGTGATGCGGTATCCGCAGAAGTCCAGTGCATGCTGTGCAAACTGAAACTTCTTGCGGTTGAGAGTGATACCTCGGCCAGCACAGCGTTCGAGGATGGCGCTCACGTGAGCCAAATGATCCCTGTAGGACGCGTCATAGGCCAGCACGTCGTCGACTACCTTCACCGTCTGGGGTATGTCACCGAGTGCCTCGTCTCCCCGTCGATTGTAGACGTCCATGGCGCTAACCAGGCCCATAGGACAGCGGATATACCGCATACGACCGTACGGGGTCACGAAGCATGTCAGGTCACGACAGTGTTCGGCGATCTGGATCTGATGATACCCCATCTTGGCGTCCAGCGTGGTGAGCCACCGTGCATCGCCTGGGATACCGGCCACTGCATCGTTGACGGGTCTGGCTGGATATGTGGGTCGTTTGACGAACTTGTTGAGACGAGTTAGGTCCACACATAGTCGGACCCCGCCCCCTTTCTTGGCGACTGGTATCAGCGGATGCGTCCATTCTGTCGGACGATCTACTGGTTCGATGACTCCTTTGGCTTGTAAATCGTCGAGCTGTTTTTTTACGTCGTCCCGCCAGCAGTGCGGGATGGTCCGAGCCGCTGTAATGGCGGATGGTTCAGCGTCGTCCGTCAGCTCGATCTCCATGGGGCCGCCGGCTGTGGCGCCGCCTGCCGCCTCGGCGTGTGGCGGCTCGGACGATCGAGCCCGCTGCATCAGCTACGGCCTGACACATTGCCACCTGCGCGGGTATTTGAGCGGGGTAGTCGTCTGGCAGAATCCGTAGGCAGATGCTATCACTCCAGCAGAGCAGGAACCCAGGCACCTCCCGCAGCACGTAGACAGTGGTGGCGGCCCGACTGTCGCCCAGGGCCACCGTCGCCTCGAACAATCCGAAAATGGCGACAGGCGTCCTCTCATACACCTCTGAAGGCGCCCTCCCACATAGTGAGCGGGGTGCGGCCAGCTGATGTGAATCTCGCCGAATCTGTGACAGGCAACAGCATACCGGGCGTGATGCCCAGAGACGCCGCCATGCCAGTCCCCATGGCTGTGGCCTCGGCTCCTGTGTCGGGGTGCATGTCACCGCTGTTTCTCCTGCGGGATGTGACAGGATTATCTCTATTCTCGGTGTGGGCCTGGCGTAGATGCTCTCCACGTACACATCAGTCAGGACCATCCGCACCCCGGCCCCGTCCGTGTCCGTATCCGCCGCGGTCCGCCGTCCCCCGGCCTGGTCCGGGCCCGCCGTCCCTCGCTGGCTGTAATCCGACCGCGAGCCGTCCGGAGTCCGCGCCGGCGCCCGCTGGCCGCGCGAGGAGTCCCCCAGACACGGGCGGCTGCTCGGGTTTCCCTGTCGCGGGATGACCTCTGCTCGGTCTGCGGGTCGGTGCACACCACAGCGAAATGTCCCGTCTCGCCACAGGCCTAACAGCAGGCACCGGCCGCTGGACAGCGATCCCTGTCTGCGTGCTGCAGCCTGCCACATCGAGAGCACTTTTTCCGCTGCTGCTGCTGCCGTCGATAGGCAGACAGCCGTCCCACAGTAACTGGTTCACCACGCAGCGCGGCACTGCTCACACTAGCCGTCTCACTAGCGCGGCATATGTCCACGGCCCGCTGCAAATCGAGGCCCGGCTCCAGAAGCATGCGCTTCAACGCTTCTTCATCTCTTGTGCCGGCCACGATTCGATCCCTGAACTGCATGTCCTCACAAATGCTACATAAATCACAGTAGGCTGCGATCTCTTTGACGGCACACAGGAAATCATCAAACGATTCCCCCGGCTCTTGAACCCGCGAGTAAAACTCGCGCCGATCAAGGAGCACGCTGCGCTGACCGCGTAGATGCGTCTCCATGGCGTCCAGCACACCCTCAATGTCAGCATCCGGTGCGACCTGGAGGTTGTATCGCACGATCCTTGACCAGTCGTCATCCAGCAGGGACATCAGAACAGCCCTCTGCTCCTCGACAGGGAGTGAGTCGAGCCGGGCGAGCAGCCGGAAGTCCCTCATTTTCTGCCGCCAGGCTCCGAATTCCCTCAGCGACGCCGCAGAGGTCAGGTGCGGCGCGCTGAAGGCGCCGGACGGAAGACGAGCGGGTGCGGCGGCGGCTGCAGCCTGCCCAACTGCGTTGGCATCGACCGGCGATGGAGATGCAGGACGCTCCTGCGTCAGAACCCGCTCGAACATCGCCGCCATTCGCTCGTCTCTCCGAGCCGCTTCCTGTTGGGCCTGGGCGGCCATCTCTGACTGCCGCACGAGCAGCGCCGTTAGGCGCGCTATGTGCGCTTCACTGTCCGCCATGGCACGGGTCCGTCACCACTCACATCACACTCGCGCACGCCAGCACTTAGTCGGTCTTATCTCGGTCCTACCGACCGCGCCATGTTCAGTTTCACCGTTTATTTCTCGAGGTGCTCAACGGGAGCGCGTGTCAACATAACTGACTCCTCGGCGGTAGCCGCCGGCGTGGCGCTAGTGGCGCCCGGCGCACTGTGGGCCAACCCGGGCGAAACGAAACCAAACAGGTCTGGATTTTGTATTCGACATTTCCAAATATGCACGCGCCACCAGGGGTGGCAAAAGTGATTTGAGTGGCCCGACCAAAAGTAGCACATACAAAAATGACCCCGCGGATAACGGAAAAACGGCGAAGCGCAGCGCCGCCATTTTTGGCACAGCTGTTTGTGCATCAATTGTCTACATTATGTAAAAAAACTCGGGTTATCTTAGGTCAGGTCACCAGACCAGGTCACGTGACCCCACCTCCCAAAAACTTATGGTCGTACCACAGTCACAGTTTTGAGATGATCGGTTTTACACTTACAGGATTTCATAAGGTCACATATATCTATAATTCGTTTATCTTGGATTGTGAATATCAGCGACCTAAGGTCGATTTAATTTCGTGACCTCCCCATTATAAGTCTAAGGTGAAATATTAAAATGCTTCCTATTCTAAGGAGACGCAAGATAGCAGTCTAATTCCCTCTGGATCATGCTATTATAGAACATTCTTGATGACCTAGGTGCCATTTTTGTTCAGTGACCCCTACAGGGTCAGCCGAGGTCATCCGAGGTCACCAACAGTTTTATGTCAATAACTCTCGACATAATAACAATAGAGAAGTGAAACCGACACCAATGTGTTTATCTCGTCGCGGCACGTCTTCCCATATGACATGACCTACTTGAGTCACCACCACTTGACCTTGACCTGAGGTCACATTTGTAAGTTAACCTGACCTGGTCAACACTAATATGATGCAAAGCGTTTTGACGAGACAAGCACGATGACGTCAAAATTATTGCCTTGTCAATATTAGGTAAAAAGCTATTCGTGATGAACGTTTTTTGTAAGCCTTTTTTACATTTGATGAGCTCTGGAGCCTAAACGTTTGACTTGAGCTCAAATTTGAGGACACTTTGGCAATTGCATTTTTCAAGAGCTTTCCATTGCTTTTCCGTTTGTTCCTAGCTATCATAGTTCCTGTGATATATGGGGGTTTCTGGAGCGAAGTCCCAAAACTTGAAAATCTGACCTTTGATGACCTCTGGTGACCTCAATATTGACTTGAGGAAAAAACATCTACAGTACCTTCGAATGTGCTGGTCGGGAGCTTTTTAGCGCTTTTTCGCGTCTTTCTAGCTCTTTTAGTTTTCGAGTTAAAGGGGTGGGGTCTCCGGACAATGAAATCCACTGTCTTGACAGTGGACCTCCATTGCAAATGCACTTATATCATTCCGGCCCGCCCCCGGGGGAATCGACTGTCCGGATTTCCCGCGCCGTGCCGCGGGTGGGGGTTTAGACGCCCCACTAAGGTGTTTCGAGGATAAAAAAAACGGCTGCGCGCAGCGCTGTCGTTTTTGGCACAGCTGTTAAGACATCAATTGTTCACATATTGTAAGATTTTTGACCACGGGTCATCTAAGGTCAGGTCACCAGACCAGGTCACGTGACCCCACTACCAAAAAAGTGTGCGGTCGTACCACAGCCACAGTTTTTGGCCGATCGATTTGGTACTTACAGGATTGCATAAGGGTAATATTACCTACAATTCGTTTATATCATATTTTTAATATCGGTTATTTAATGTCGGGTCAATTTCGTGACCTCCCATTACAAGGCAATGGGGAAATATTAAAATGCTTCCTATTCTGAGGATAAGCTTGATATCAGCCCAATTCCTTCTGGATCATGTTATTATAGGCCATTTTTGAAGACCCATGCGCATTTTTGGTTCAGTGACCCCACGTGTTGAATCTATCGTCCGGATTTATTCATTTTCGTCGGATTTTTTGTTTTAATGTAATTTATTATGATTGGCAATCAAGAGCTGAAACGTAACTGCTAATACAAAAGTAAATGTACCTACATACTGACGTGATGAATATGATGATTAAGTGAATAATACATCTGAAGTGGTTTTGACGATCAGTATTTCTAAGGACATGATCGCTTAGTAAATTTTCACAGAAATGACATAGGAATGTTTTTTGCTGGCATTTTGATCCCCGAGTACTTCATGTAAAAGAGCATTTTGTCGCCGACCTTATACATAAGGACAGAACACTTTACCACCCCTGGGCGCCACTTTCCCTCCTGCTACCAAAATGCTTCAAAATAGAGGAAACACGAACGAGGAAAAAAAAAATCGCGCAAATATTTTTTTTCCGCAGTCAGTACCCATTTTTCATCGCCAGTTTCAGCGGATTTTCAAGGGGCCTAATTTCTATTGCCGCCCCTGTCGAGCGTGGGATGGGAGGGCGTTTGCCCCTGCCGCCCCCTGGATCCGCCAGTGGTCAGAAGCGCCACTTTCCCTGTCCCTACTGCTATCAAAATGCTACCAAATAGAGGAAACACGAACGAGGCAAAAACAAACAATATTTCTTTCGCAAGAAGTTATTTTTTTTTCGCAGGCAGTAGGTACCCATTTTTTCATCGCCAGTTTCAGCGGATTTTTTTTGGGGGTATATTTCTATTGCCGCCCCTGTCGAGCTTGGGATGGGGGGGGGGGCTTTATCCCCTGCCGCCCCCCCCCCTGGATCCGCCGGTGGACACGGTAATGATTCTTTATGGGTCCGCTGACTCCCTCGTATCTTGTTCGAGCATTTTAACCGTTTCGCATACGTGTCTGGGCTATGTCTGAACAGAGACAAGACGCGATCATTGATATGACCACCCCTGACAGAACGCGTCATAACAAAATCAAAATTGATTTGATGGTCCTATTCAATGGTGAAAACCCGATCTCAATCGGAGCAGTGGTTGCAAAGTTATTAGCTTCCGAAAAGCGTCTGTATGGCCGGTTCGGGCCGGTTCGGGCCGGTTCGGGCCGGTTCGGGCCGGTTCGGGCCGGTTCGGGCCGGTTCGGGCCGGTTTGGACCGGTTCGGGCCGGTTCGGGCCGGGTCAAATGTAAATTTGTTACCGAGCGGGCGCGAAGCGCCCGTGAGGTTTCTCGTCAACTTATTAAACAAATTTATATTTGACCCGGCCCGACCCGGCCCGACCTGGCCATACAGACGCTTTTCGGAAGCTAATAACTTTGCAACCACTGCTCCGATTGAGATTGGGTTTGCACCATTAGATAGGTACATCAAATCAATTTATTTTTGGTATGGTGCGTTCTGATAGAGGTGGTACCACAGCGCGTGCTAGTTGGCACACGTGAGCGTCAAAATGAACAAAAGTCCTTGCAAAAATGATTCTTGATAAAAAAATGGCTGTATTAATATAAGCATTAGTTTATACGCTGAAGCATGCAGCGTTCAGGTCGTACTCCCTGTTGGCGGATTTGATAAAGGAAATCATGAACAATTTAATACAACTTTATTTTTATGTTGGCATGCATTGAGGCCTCGCAATTTTTCTGGAGGACTAAAATGACTATGTGTTACTATCACGTGTGCTCCCTTACCGTTTCATATTTCAAACCTGTTTACTTTACCAGAGCGCGCTCGCTCGGTCATCGCCCAAAAAGGCGTTTTTGTCTGGTCTGGTAAATTACCAGAAACCTCACGGGCGCTTCGCGCCCGCTCGGTAATGAAGCATGCAGCGCTCAGGACGTACTACCTTTTGGCGGATTCGAGAAAGGATATCATGAACAATTTAATGCAACTTATTTTTTATGTTGGCATGCATTGAGGCCTGGCAATTTTTCTGGAGGATTAAAAGGACTAAAAAGACTATGTGTTACTACCACGTGTGCAGGGACGTATTTAGGGCGGGGGGCGACAATGGTGCAGTGACCCCCGCCCTAAATACGTCCCTGCACACGTGGTAGTAACACATAGTCTTTTTAGTCCTTTTAATCCTCCAGAAAAATTGCCAGGCCTCAATGCATGCCAACATAAAAATTAAGTTGTATTAAATTGTTCATGATATCCTTTCTCGAATCCGCCAAAAGGGAGTACGTCCTGAGCGCTGCATGCTTCATTACCGAGCGGGCGCGAAGCGCCCGTGAGGTTTCTGGTAATTTACCAGACCAGACAAAAACGCCTTTTTGGGCGATGGCCGAGCGAGCGCGCTCTGGTAAAGTAAACAGGTTTGAAATATGAAACGGTAAGGGAGCACACGTGATAGTAACACAGTCATTTTAGTCCTCCAGAAAAATTGCGAGGCCTCAATGCATGCCAACATAAAAATAAAGTTGTATTAAATTGTTCATGATTTCCTTTATCAAACCCGCCAACAGGGAGTACGACCTGAACGCTGCATGCTTCAGCGTATAAACTAATGCTTAGATTAATACAGCCATTTTTTTTATCAAGAATCATTTTTGCAAGGACTTTTGTTCATTTTGACGCTCACGTGTGCCAACTAGCACGCGCTGTGGTACCACCTCTATCAGAACGCACCATACCAAAAATAAATTGATTTGATGTACCTATCTAATGGTGCAAACCCAATCTCAATCGGAGCAGTGGTTGCAAAGTTATTAGCTTCCGAAAAGCGTCTGTATGGCCAGGTCGGGCCGGGTCGGGCCGGGTCAAATATAAATTTGTTTAATAAGTTGACGAGAAACCTCACGGGCGCTTCGCGCCCGCTCGGTAAAAAATTTACATTTGACCTGGCCCGAACCGGCCCGAACCGGTCCGAACCGGCCCGAACCGGCCCGAACCGGCCATACAGACGCTTTTCGGAAGCTAATAACTTTGCAACCACTGCTCCGATTGAGATCGGGTTTTCACCATTGAATAGGACCATCAAATCAATTTTGATTTTGTTATGACGCGTTCTGTCAGGGGTGGTCATATCAATGATCGCGTCTTGTCTCTGTTCAGACATAGCCCAGACACGTATGCGAAACGGTTAAAATGCTCGAACAGGATACGAGGGAGTCAGCGGACCCATAAAGAATCATTACCGTGTCCACCGGCGGATCCAGGGGGGGGGGGGGGCGGCAGGGGATAAAGCCCCCCCCCATCCCAAGCTCGACAGGGGCGGCAATAGAAATATACCCCCCCCAAAAAAATCCGCTGAAACTGGCGATGAAAAAATGGGTACCTACTGCCTGCGAAAAAAAAATAACTTCTTGCGAAAGAAATATTGTTTGTTTTTGCCTCGTTCGTGTTTCCTCTATTTGGTAGCATTTTGATAGCAGTAGGGACAGGGAAAGTGGCGCTTCTGACCACTGGCGGATCCAGGGGGCGGCAGGGGCAAACGCCCTCCCATCCCACGCTCGACAGGGGCAGCAATAGAAATTAGGCCCCTTGAAAATCCGCTGAAACTGGCGGTGAAAAATGGGTACTGACTGCGGAAAAAAATATTTGCGCGTTTTTTTTCTTCCTCGTTCGTGTTTCCTCTATTTTGAAGCATTTTGGTAGCAGGAGGGAAAGTGGCGCCCAGGGGTGGTAAAGTGTTCTGTCCTTATGTATAAGGTCGGCGACAAAATGCTCTTTTACATAAAGTACTCGGGGGTCAAAATGCCAGCAAAAATCATTTCTATGTCATTTCTGTGAAAATTTACTAAGCGATCATGTCCTTAGAAATACTGATCGTCAAAACCACTTCAGATGTATTATTCACTTAATCATCATATTCATCACGTCAGTATATAGGTACATTTACTTTTGTATTAGCAGTTACGTTTCAGCTCTTGATTGCCAATAATAATAAATTACATTAAAACAAAAAATCCGACGAAAATGAATAAATCCGGACGATAGATTCAACACGTGGGGTCACTGAACCAAAAATGCGCATGGGTCTTCAAAAATGGCCTATAATAACATGATCCAGAAGGAATTGGGCTGATATCAAGCTTATCCTCAGAATAGGAAGCATTTTAATATTTCCCCATTGCCTTGTAATGGGAGGTCACGAAATTGACCCGACATTAAATAACCGATATTAAAAATATGATATAAACGAATTGTAGGTACTATTACCCTTATGCAATCCTGTAAGTACCAAATCGATCGGCCAAAAACTGTGGCTGTGGTACGACCGCACACTTTTTTGGTAGTGGGGTCACGTGACCTGGTCTGGTGACCTGACCTTAGATGACCCGTGGTCAAAAATCTTACAATATGTGAACAATTGATGTCTTAACAGCTGTGCCAAAAACGACAGCGCTGCGCGCAGCCGTTTTTTTTTTATCCTCAAAACACCTTAGTGGGGCGTCTAAACCCCCCACCCGCGGCACGGCGCGGGCAATCCGGACAGTCGATTCCCCGGGGGCGGGCCGGAATGATATAAGTGCATTTGCAATGGAGGTCCACTGTCAGGACAGCGGATTTCATTGTCCGGAGACCCCACCCCTTTAACTCGAAAACTAAAAGAGCTAGAAAGACGCGAAAAAGCGCTAAAAAGCTCCCGACCAGCACATTCGAAGGTATTGTAGATGTTTTTTCCTCAAGTCAATATTGAGGTCACCAGAGGTCATCAAAGGTCAGATTTTCAAGTTTTGGGACTTCGCTCCAGAAACCCCCATATATCACAGGAACTATGATAGCTAGGAACAAACGGAAAAGCAATGGAAAGCTCTTGAAAAATGCAATTGCCAAAGTGTCCTCAAATTTGAGCTCAAGTCAAACGTTTAGGCTCCAGAGTTCATCAAATGTAAGAAAGGCTTACAAAAAACGTTTATCACGAATAGCTTTTTACCTAATATTGACAAGGCAATAATTTTGACGTCATCGTGCTTGTCTCGTCAAAACGCTTTGCATCATATTAGTGTTGACCAGGTCAGGTTAACTTACAAATGTGACCTCAGGTCAAGGTCAAGTGGTGGTGACTCAAGTAGGTCATGTCATATGGGAAGACGTGCCGCGACGAGATAAACACATTGGTGTCGGTTTCACTTCTCTATTGTTATTATGTCGAGAGTTATTGACATAAAACTGTTGGTGACCTCGGATGACCTCGGCTGACCCTGTAGGGGTCACTGAACAAAAATGGCACCTAGGTCATCAAGAATGTTCTATAATAACATGATCCAGAGGGAATTAGACTGCTATCTTGCGTCTCCTTAGAAAAGGAAGCATTTTAATATTTCACCTTAGACTTATAATGGGGAGGTCACGAAATTAAATCGACCTTAGGTCGCTGATATTCACAATCCAAGATAAACGAATTATAGATATATGTGACCTTATGAAATCCTGTAAGTGTAAAACCGATCATCTCAAAACTGTGACTGTGGTACGACCATAAGTTTTTGGGAGGTGGGGTCACGTGACCTGGTCTGGTGACCTGACCTAAGATAACCCGAGTTTTTTTTACATAATGTAGACAATTGATGCACAAACAGCTGTGCCAAAAATGGCGGCGCTGCGCTTCGCCGTTTTTCCGTTATCCGCGGGGTCATTTTTGTATGTGCTACTTTTGGTCGGGCCACTCAAATCACTTTTGCCACCCCTGTGGTGGCGCGTGCATATTTGGAAATGTCGAATACAAAATCCAGACCTGTTTGGTTTCGTTTCGCCCGGGTTGGCCCACAGTGCGCCGGGCGCCACTAGCGCCACGCCGGCGGCTACCGCCGAGGAGTCAGTTATGTTGACACGCGCTCCCGTTGAGCACCTCGAGAAATAAACGGTGAAACTGAACATGGCGCGGTCGGTAGGACCGAGATAAGACCGACTAAGTGCTGGCGTGCGCGAGTGTGATGTGAGTGGTGACGGACCCGTGCCATGGCGGACAGTGAAGCGCACATAGCGCGCCTAACGGCGCTGCTCGTGCGGCAGTCAGAGATGGCCTCAGGTCAAGGTCAGGTCAAGGTCAGGTCAAGGTCAAGTGGTCAAGGGCCCAGGCCCAACAGGAAGCGGCTCGGAGAGACGAGCGAATGGCGGCGATGTTCGAGCGGGTTCTGACGCAGGAGCGTTCTGCATCTCCATCGCCGGTCGATGCCAACGCAGTTGTGCAGGCTGCAGCCGCCGCCGCACCCGCTCGTCTCCCGTCCGGCGCCTTCAGCGCGCCGCACCTGACCTCTGCGGCGTCGCTGAGGGAATTCGGAGCCTGGCGGCAGAAAATGAGGGACTTCCGGCTGCTCGCCCGGCTCGACTCACTCCCTGTCGAGGAGCAGAGGGCTGTTCTGATGTCCCTGCTGGATGACGACTGGTCAAGGATCGTGCGATACAACCTCCAGGTCGCACCGGATGCTGACATTGAGGGTGTGCTGGACGCCATGGAGACGCATCTACGCGGTCAGCGCAGCGTGCTCCTTGATCGGCGCGAGTTTTACTCGCGGGTTCAAGAGCCGGGGGAATCGTTTGATGATTTCCTGTGTGCCGTCAAAGAGATCGCAGCCTACTGTGATTTATGTAGCATTTGTGAGGACATGCAGTTCAGGGATCGAATCGTGGCCGGCACAAGAGATGAAGAAGCGTTGAAGCGCATGCTTCTGGAGCCGGGCCTCGATTTGCAGCGGGCCGTGGACATATGCCGCGCTAGTGAGACGGCTAGTGTGAGCAGTGCCGCGCTGCGTGGTGAACCAGTTACTGTGGGACGGCTGTCTGCCTATCGACGGCTGCAGCAGCAGCGGAAAAAGTGCTCTCGATGTGGCAGGCTGCAGCACGCAGACAGGGATCGCTGTCCAGCGGCCGGTGCCTGCTGTTAGGCCTGTGGCGAGACGGGACATTTCGCTGTGGTGTGCACCGACCCGCAGACCGAGCAGAGGTCATCCCGCGACAGGGAAACCCGAGCAGCCGCCCGTGCCTGGGGGACTCCTCGCGCGGCCAGCGGGCGCCGGCGCGGACTCCGGACGGCTCGCGGTCGGATTACAGCCAGCGAGGGACGGCGGGCCCGGACCAGGCCGGGGGACGGCGGACCGCGGCGGATACGGACACGGACGGGGCCGGGGTGCGGATGGTCCTGACTGATGTGTACGTGGAGAGCATCTACGCCAGGCCCACACCGAGAATAGAGATAATCCTGTCACATCCCGCAGGAGAAACAGCGGTGACATGCACCCCGACACAGGAGCCGAGGCCACAGCCATGGGGACTGGCATGGCGGCGTCTCTGGGCATCACGCCCGGTATGCTGTTGCCTGTCACAGATTCGGCGAGATTCACATCAGCTGGCCGCACCCCGCTCACTATGTGGGAGGGCGCCTTCAGAGGTGTATGAGAGGACGCCTGTCGCCATTTTCGGATTGTTCGAGGCGACGGTGGCCCTGGGCGACAGTCGGGCCGCCACCACTGTCTACGTGCTGCGGGAGGTGCCTGGGTTCCTGCTCTGCTGGAGTGATAGCATCTGCCTACGGATTCTGCCAGACGACTACCCCGCTCAAATACCCGCGCAGGTGGCAATGTGTCAGGCCGTAGCTGATGCAGCGGGCTCGATCGTCCGAGCCGCCACACGCCGAGGCGGCAGGCGGCGCCACAGCCGGCGGCCCCATGGAGATCGAGCTGACGGACGACGCTGAACCATCCGCCATTACAGCGGCTCGGACCATCCCGCACTGCTGGCGGGACGACGTAAAAAAACAGCTCGACGATTTACAAGCCAAAGGAGTCATCGAACCAGTAGATCGTCCGACAGAATGGACGCATCCGCTGATACCAGTCGCCAAGAAAGGGGGCGGGGTCCGACTATGTGTGGACCTAACTCGTCTCAACAAGTTCGTCAAACGACCCACATATCCAGCCAGACCCGTCAACGATGCAGTGGCCGGTATCCCAGGCGATGCACGGTGGCTCACCACGCTGGACGCCAAGATGGGGTATCATCAGATCCAGATCGCCGAACACTGTCGTGACCTGACATGCTTCGTGACCCCGTACGGTCGTATGCGGTATATCCGCTGTCCTATGGGCCTGGTTAGCGCCATGGACGTCTACAATTGACGGGAAGACGAGGCACTCGGTGACATACCCCAGACGGTGAAGGTAGTCGACGACGTGCTGGCCTATGACGCGTCCTACAGGGATCATTTGGCTCACGTGAGCGCCATCCTCGAACGCTGTGCTGGCCGAGGTATCACTCTCAACCGCAAGAAGTTTCAGTTTGCACAGCATGCACTGGACTTCTGCGGATACCGCATCACCGAAGAAGGCTACACAGTGGATGACAGCAAACTGAAGGCCGTCTCCGAGTTCCCGCGGCCAGAAAACGTGACTGACCTCAGGTCCTTCATGGGACTCACAAACCAGCTGAGCGGTTTCTCGTCTGAACTCGCCAGCATGACCCAGCCTCTGCGAGACCTGCTGAAGCAGAAGACGGTGTGGAACTGGACCGTTCTGCATGAAGACGCGTTCCAGAGTGTGAGGAAGGCGCTGGTGGCGCCGCCTATCCTGGCCTACTCTTTTTGTATATATTTAGTCCGAAGGTTTTTGAATGGATGGATTTCCGAGGTCAGGCCCCGCGCTAAGCATAGCTGGTTGCGCAGGCCCTGACCCCACCACCCGATCAAGCAATTCCTGGCGTCCGGCAGAATTTAGAAGCGAAAGTTTTACGTGCCCGACATACCTGGACACGGTCCGCCCCGCCCTCTGACGTCACCTGACCTTGAGTGCGACCGCTGCCACCGGCCACAGGCCATCCAAGTCAGGGGAAAATAGCGAGTGCCGAAGCGATTCGAACCCGGGCTGCCACTACCGGGTGAGGTCAGAAGCCCAGCGCTCTCCCAACTGAGCTACAGGGGCGGACTTCGAGCCGCGCGCCCGGACGGCGCGGCACACCGACGCCTCCCGGACTCGCGGCCTTGGTTTCGTGCTCATGCAGCGGCAAGAAGACACATGGAAGATGATACAGTGCGGATCTCGGTTCTTGACCGACACAGAGTCGCGATACTCAGTCATCGAACTCGAGTGCCTGGCTGTCATGTGGGCATGTCGGAAGTGTCACGCGTACCTGGCCGGCCTTCCCCACTTTGATCTGGTGGTGGACCATCGCCCGCTGGTACCGATACTCAACTCAAAACGGCTCACAGAAATCGAAAATCCACGACTGCAGCGACTCAGAGAGAAACTGACACCATACAGCTTCACCACCAGCTGGAAACAGGGGCCGACGCACTGCGTCCCAGGCGCCCTGTCTCGCGCACCCGTTAGTAACCCGGCGCCGGAAGACGAGGTTGCTGAGGTGTCGGAGGCGCTACACACCGCTGTGGTGGCGGCTCTGCAGTCGACCGGCGAAGATGGCGCGCAAGTTGCTCCTCTCCGGGACCGGACGCTGGATGCTGTCAGAGCGGCCGCCGGCCGGGATCCGGAATATGCGTCGCTGCGACACACCGTGATGAATGGGTTTCCAGAACACCGGCAGGAGGCGGTACTCGCTGTGCGGCCCTATTGGGGCATCCGCAACATGCTCGCTGTGGACGACGGCCTGGTAGTCTATGGCGCGCGTCTAATCATCCCCGCCAGCCTGCGGCGACAAATACTCGTCAGCCTACACGACTCTCATCAGGGTATCGACAAAACCAAGCGCCGGGCACGGCAGTGTGTGTTCTGGCCAGGAATTGACCAAGATATAGCCAACACAGTAGCGGCTTGTTCAAGCTGCCGGCAGCTGCTTCCAAGTCACTGCAACGAGCCGCTGTGGCGAGATGAGGACACACCAAGTCGGGTCTCCGAGATGGTGTCAGCTGACTATTTCCACGTGGCTGGCCGGACATATCTCGTCTATGTGGATCGGCTGTCAGGCTGGCCATATGTAACTGTGTGCCCGCGGACGGCATCAGCTGATCACCTGACCCGACAGCTTCGCACGCTGTTCGCCATCACC
>JAXIVJ010004206.1:65000-85420 GCA_036785665.1 Chirona hameri | reverse complement strand
GCGAAAAACGCCTCCCCCAGCACCTCCATTCCTATTCCGTTCGCGAACGTAGCCTAGCGTAGTTTATACGGGACTTTCACGTCCAAGGGCTGGGACTTTAAAACCTGTAGAAGGCATTAGTCTGGGAGGCTAGAAAGATAAAAAGTTGGCCCAATTTCTCAAATTGCCTCAAGTTCCGAAGAGATAAATCCTTCATGCCTAGAGAATATGAAGTCCCGTGTAAGCGCGGTTTCTATCTACACTACAATTTGTGCATAAGCATCTCAAACATCTACGGGCGTAGCCAAATAATATTGTAACATTCAACTTCACTGATGAAATAAAATGCCTCGCTATTTTGCACATGTGCTATCACCACCAAACTACATCATACTACTTTTTAAGCTCAATTTAAAAAAGATAAAGTGCAATTTAAAAAAGCTGAAGTTCGATTTAAAAAAGATAAACTTCAATTAAACAAAATCTGAAGTTCGATTTAAAAAGATAAACTTCAATTTAAAAAGCTGAAGTTCGATTTAAAAAAAGATAAAGTTCGATTTAAAATAGATGAAGTGCGATTTAAAAAAGCTAAACTTCAGTTTAAAAAGCTGAAGTTTGGTTTAAAACGGCTATACATACTTCAAGTTAAAAATATAGAATTCGAGTTTAAATGCTGGCGTTCGGGGCTGAATGAGCGCAATATAAGCGGGCGGAAAAACTATTATAATTATATAATTGCGGAAAAATATTTATGAATAAAGCCGTGAACTTCCCGCTTATCATAACAAGATGAGGAACTCTTCAAGGCCTTTATATTCTTGTATACATGTCAACAAGTCGCCTTCCGATAGTGTTCAAGTGTGCAGATACTCAACTGGGGCTCAACACCATTATGTGTGCAGGCGGTATATTATGTAGCCTCCCTTTTTCAGTTTCTAAAACTCATCTAATTGCACTTCTGTGTACATAAAGGACTGATATAAGGGAACATGTGGTACCTACCTAGTAAGGTACCACATGTTCCCTTAAATCAGTCCTTCATGTGCACAGAAGTGAAATTAGATAGTTTTAGAAACTAAAAAAGGGAAGATACATAATAGATCGACTGTACATCATACATGTACAATCGGTCTAATAATTATCTTCCCTTACCATGTTTCTAAAACTCATCTAATTTAACTTCTGTGTACATAAAGGACTGATTTAAGGGAACATGTGGTACGTATGTATATACCTAGGTAGGTACCACATGTTCCCTTAAATCAGTCCTTCATAAACACAAAAGTAGAATTAGATGAGTTTTAGAAACATGGTAAGGGAAGATACTGATTAGACCGACTGTACATGCATGGTTCCCAACGCACAAACTACAGGCTACACCCCCATAGCCAGGTCTGCCAGGGCCATGCACCCAGGGAAGTGTCGCTGCAAGTGCACATGGTTGCATGGCGGAGGCACATAAGGAGTTATTTTTGGTATCGCATTGTCGATCGTAACCTCCAGGTACTGACATCTTTTGCCGGCATTAGTAGGTATGCATATATGATTACAATATTTTGCGTTCTGTTTCGATTATCTACGTTTCCCGATCAAATGCATCAAATGTGTCTCAAATTGCGTTGCAAATGTGACTTAAATTCATACAATATGGTTCATCCTTTTCCATGCTTTTACCACGCATTACATTTAAAAAGGTCTTCCTTTTTAAATTGAAGTCTATACTTTTTTTAATCGAACTTGATCTTTTTTTTAATCGAACTTCAGTTTTTTTTTCTTCAATTGAACCTGATCTTTTTTTTTAAATCGAACATCAGTTTTTTTAATTGATATTTTTCTTAATTGAACTTTATCCTTTTGAAGGGAAATAATGACATTTTTCCACAAAAATGGAGTTAGCACTTGAAATCGACAGACGAGGCCAGCATATGATGTAAATTAATTGCATTTTTGCATATACAAATTCCTTCCGAGAGACATTTCAATTTAATCTTGATCAGCGTTCCACACTTTTAACGACCGGTTCTTGCCAAGTACTTTTCGGTTTCCATCAAACTCCGGGCTTTTCCTGTATTGTTTTTTTTTAACGCAATGGTGTGGACAATATATTTTGCGTTCTGCTTGTTGTGATTATATACCCGCCCATCCTTTACAATTAACAACCATTGAAAACAAAAACAAACTGGCAATTAAATCGGAAGCTCATCGATGCACGTCGACGGCGACCTATTTAGTGTCGGCGATTTGTTTCAAAGTGCAAATTCAACAACGTTGAACAGAACAGAACATACAAAAGCTGTATCGCTTTTCAATAGTGGAGGGAAGGTACCGATCATTAATTTTCCCAAACTTCCAACTTTGTATTAGGGAATAATTTTATTTTATTCTTAAATTTAGATCACATCATTTTAATACCATAACGGTAGCCAAAGAAATTGTTGCTAAGAAAATCAAAAGGTCATTATTTCCCTTTAAATTGAACTTAAAAAGGTGTAGAGATGTACCTAGGGACCGATGATTTTGAGTATCCAAGTCCACCAAAGACAATGGGGTGGCAGATCTCCCGAACAAAAACAAACACCTCTAGTTATTACGTCGTTTTACATTTTTACGCGATCTGTTCCCCGTGCTTCTCTCATTTTGGCCAAACTCCAGAAAGCCTGTGCGCAGCTTCGAGACAGCTATGCAGCAACTGGTTGACACCAGACCCTGGATCCATTGGTTATGCATTTTCAAGTCATGCGCGAGACCGTCTCCACATTTGTTGCGATGCTGTATGTTGTAAAAATCAGTCATTTGTCGCGCCAACTGATCACCTGCTACGAAAATACCGTATCCGTTCACCGTGTTGCGTGTTATCGGTTCTGCGTGTTGTCATTGACCTCATTTCGTCAACTCTCGACAGTTGTACCGCACATCAGTAGCACACGCAGTCACCTTCCACGAAATTGCCAAGACAATTATCATGTCTCAAATTCCATGCTGTAGGGGGCCCGCTAAAAAACAAGTGACCGAAATCCGCGGTTTTCTTCTTTTTTTAAAACAGGTGGGGGCCCGCACACAAGGAGGCCCGTTCTTAGGGCTCTGACCCCCCCCCCCCCCGCCTGCGAAATGGAATCCTGCGTGCGCCACTGAAGCCAGCTACCCGCAAAAATCCGCAAAGAAAATTTACTTTTTTAGGAAGCTTTAGCATCAATAAACAACATTTCATAATCAAGATACAAATTTTAAATAACCTTCAAAGCGTAAAGATAATATATCAAGTCACTAAATTCGAGTTCAAGGGGGCTGACTCCGATCGGATAGAGTAGTACCATAAGCTAGTACCATGAGGTTTACCGGAATGGGCCGGTAATCGCATATCGAAACGTGGCAGCTAACGCCCATCCTCGTGAGCGATTTTCTTGGCCTCAGCAACAAGTGTCGTAGCTTTAAGCCCATGCTACACTATGCGTGATTTCCTGAAAATCACGTGTGTGTTATCCGTGTTGTCGGGATTTGCGTGACTGAACAAGTTCAGCTGATAGTAAATGCATTGGGTGAGCTACACTGGCACATCACGCAGATCCCGGATGAAACGTCAAGGAAATTCCGCAGACACGTCACGGACGGAACGATGAAAAGTTCAACATTCTGAACTTGTCGTATTTTCCGAGATTGCGTGTTGCAGGGTTTTTATCATTTTGCTTGATTTCGCGTATGTTTAGGTCTATACTAGACCTAAACATGAATAATTTGTGCTGAATATCGTGGCGGAAGATGAATGAAGAAGCGTTTGAGCAAATTGTATGCAGTGGTTTATCGATTAAAAAAAATGCAGTGGTTTATCCATTTTCCTTGCGTGATTTGCTTGACCGGCAGATCCCGGACGTCAAGGAAGTTCTGCAAACACGGAGAACACGCGCGTGATTTCCTTGACAATCACGCATAGTGTATGGTTAAGCTAATGGTAAAGCCCAGGTAGCCTGGGCTTTACCATTAGCTTTCCCACGGTCTCGATGTAAGGTCATTTCGTCATGTATTTAGGAAACCATCCACAACGTGGCTATTACGGCTCCTGTACAGTACATGTGGTAAGGGACATTTGTTTTACACGACACAATACAGTTTGCATGGGCACTATTTGGAGGCACTCGCTCACGTCACTCATTCGGTTATTGCCAATGCGGCTACAAATTCGCACCTGGACGGAGCAGCTTTCACGGCTGATGGCAGCGCATTCCACGTGCCGACTGCTCGGTACGAGAAACCCTTCTGGGTCTGAGCCATTCTACATTCGGAAGATGAAGGTCTCCGGCGTCGGCAGCCCTTGTGCTCCTGGCCGATACGTCAGCCCGCTTGGTGGCGAACATGTTTCGCAGCGCCTTAGGGCACTGTCGACTGGTCAGGGCTTTGTGGACGTTGGTACAGTCGTCGGACGACCAGTACCTCTACTCTCTCCACCCGAGAGACGTGAGAGCTGGCGAGATGTGTTCTCTACGTCGCACGCCGGTGACGAGCCGAGCGGCAAAGTTCAGGGACTTCTGAACGCGATGCAGACGGCACTGGGCAGCCCCTCCCCAGGCGGACAGGCAGTAAAGGATATGAGGAAAAACGTGTGTTTGGACGAGGAGTTTAAGGACGTCAGGAGTGAGGTGATGGCGGATTTTATACAGAGATGCGGTGATTGCATTGCACCTCCGTACCACCATGGATACATGAGGATCCCAGTTGAGGTGCTGGTCGAGGAGGACTCCCAACACTTTGATGGTAGGGGATGGGGTGACGGTCGAGCCAGAGACGTTGATGCTGAAATTTTTCGCCATTTTGAGGGAGGATTTTGTGCAATGAGAGCAAAGTCAGTTTTGTCCGGATTCATTTTTAGGCTGTTAGCTTGGATGTAACCCTCCCTCCTCCCTCCTCTCCGCCCAGCCACCCTCCTCTCCGCCCGACAGCTGCCGGCCGATGCGAGGGGACGTCGGGTCCAGTGCGGTGTCAGATGTCCATTCGCATAAACATATTCCACTGTAGCCGGCTTGCGCGCCAGAGTGACTACGTCATCACTCCGCTAGTCCCTCCATCTAGCGGGTTTCACTGCAACTAGTAGTTCCAATATGACCGCGCCAGACAGTTTTGGATGGCGCAAGCTTGACTGCCACGGCTTTGTACGTGGCTGTATGTTACGGTTTTGGATTCGGCGAGTACCATTTTGGATGCGGCGAGTTTGGCTCATGAAGATGTCCCCTACCCGGGCGAATTTTGGATGTCGCAAGCGTTGTTGGCTGCGGTTTTGGATGGTACAAGCATTGAATGCTACAACTTTGAACGCTTTGATAGTTCCCCAACCAGTCACTTCGCCAAATCGGAATTCGCATTAGCGGATTCAGAACGTTGGTTGGTTGGGGGGGATCTCCAAAGTCTCACACAATTCTGGAAACTCATCGAATTTCGCTTGCTTATGCATTAGGGCGGTTCATTTTTACACGAATGTTAAATTTTCTTGGTGGCACACTTTTTCCCGTTATTTCGACTACGCCGAGTCAAATGGTATCAACAATTTGAAATATAAAAATATTTAGGGGTCGCGAAAAATCGCCGATAATTCCATGTTTTGCTATAAGTGCCCTAAAATCGCCCATATTTTCTCCGCGATTTTACGAAACGAATTCAAAATTTGTATTGTGGCATACTGTTTTTCTGTTATTTAGACTATCGTGATTCCAGTGATATATTTGTTTTTATCGGAAGATATTTAGGGGTCGCAAATAAACGTTAAACATTTCAGCTCTTTCTTTAAATACCCCCAAATCACCCATTTCGTAGCCGCGGTTTCACGACAGGAATATAATATTTTCGCCATAGCACACTTCTTCCTGGTTAATATGATTGTGCTTATTACAAATATAGCAATACATTTTAATAAAAACAATATATTTAGGGTGGAAAAATCGCCAAATATTTGACACTTTTCTATGACCATTCCAATATCACTTATTTTGTCCCGGCGATATTACGTGCCTGCACTGCTTTGGTTCTTCCGGAAATGTAAATTAGATATATTTAAATGGATACAACACAATCTTCACGTATTTCCCTTTTATTTAATAAGTTGCATGGATATTTTCTCTTGTATAGGTATGTTTAGTTCTTTGGGACTCCATCACTATGCACGACGCATAACCCTTACCGACACAAGTGGCTTGCTAAAGAGTTTGTCGCATCAAGACAAAGGAAATTGTAACTTATGAGTAAAGCATCAGTCGTCGCGGCATTGCATGTTTCAACACATAGCCTCTTGACAAAAAGTTTCCTCTCAAAATGACTTAGAATTGAAGTGATGCACACGTCACACATACGCTTACAGGCCCGCATTAGGGTTGACTTCTTGACCGTGGGGACCTGCTTGCGATGGTCCACCGCATAGGTTCCTAGTATATGGAGTACTCAGGGGTGTAGCTTCTCCAGAAAGTTTTTTTTTTGGGGGGGGGCTGAGCTGGGAAAAATCGCTTAAAGTACCATCAAAATTCACAAAAATACAGATTTCTCCCAGGATTTGACCCACTTCCTCGTTCAAGTTGGAGTGGGAGGAGGCTGAAGCCAAGTTGGGGGGGGGGGGGGGGGGGGGGGAGGGGCTCAACTGAATAGGATCCTACACCCCTGGGAGTACTGGAGTACTGGCTTAACTCATGAAAGACGGCGATCTCGGTGACAGGAGATGAAAGCCATGCTGGAGTGTATAGAAGTGTGATATACTGCGATACAATGCGCAGCTTTCCTTGAGATTCGCTGTTAAGCTGCCCGAAAAAACGAAGAGCTTCAGGCAGTGAAGGATTTGGAAAATGAAAGTACGTATATAACATACCTTTATTTTCTAGGCATTTTAATACCTAAAGCTCAGTAGAAGGTAGTACTACAGTACATACTGTAGAAAGTAAGTGCTATACTTATCTTTTTCCAGAAGTCCCTTTTTATCCTCACCATAACCGGCCCTCCGTCCTCTGTCACGTCCACGTCAACCCGGGTCTGGTCGTCGCTGGCCACAGGGCATGTGTGGACCCACTGAACTCTATAACAACTGGAAGGGACAAGGGTGTCTGAGAGCGGTCGCGGCCGGCCGCCACGCTGTAACGCCGGGCCGGGCGAGGGGTGGCGAGGAGTATGAATGGAGGGGTCGGACGCGTTTGATTAAACCTGTGCTTCATGCTTAAGCTTCATGCTTGTAAATATGAATACATGTTGGGTGGATATTGTACGGATTTGATTGTGCTTTACAGCTGTATATTTTTTGTATCGATTTTTGATTTATTTTATCGACATAGTGCATACTCCGGGCCGATCATTTCTATACACATCTGTGTTTGTCCCATGTCCGTGCGACTCGTGGTTACCGAGATACTGGTCCGGGATTGCAACCCCCAACAGCCCCGCTGTGTTAATCAGGTTCGGTTCGGCGATCCAACATGGCGGCAAGGCGCGACAGCCCGCGCCATACCTGGCTGCGCGGGCCGCCACCCTCTGGGTGGGCCTCGAATCGCACCCCGGGAGTGGTGACGCCGTCATGGCTTGGGCCCTCAAGTCAAGTCAAGTCAAGTCAAGTGTATTAAGGTCTCCATAAATGATGGCTTTTCAGCCCTCTCGTCATATACAGGCAGTAAAATACCTAACTAAATACAGCATGTGAAGTCCTATCATTAAAGGCATACAATAAAAGCGATTAAAATACTAGAATAGACACTTGCAGTACCAAAACATCGCAGATGGTCACTCTCAACTTCTCCTGTCATCCTTCGCGCGGTCTCTGCTGTTCCATGAGGAGACAGCCCTAAACGGAAAACTGAGTCTGGCGCGTTCCGTTCTAATTTTTGGCAGCTCTAACTGATCTCCACAGTTGCCACGAGTACGCCTTATAGTCACATCCGAGCGACGCTGGACGAGATGAGCCAGCGCCAGCGGCGCGTCAGGCGATATCCGTTTGCGAATAATGGCCACATCGCGCTCCTCAATATGCCATCGAATCTCTCCTATCCCTCCTCGCAGCTTCGCCCTGCGGGGATGTCCATTGCCCATTGTCCATTGTCCATTGTCCATTGTCCATTGTCCATTGTCCATTATCCAGCCCCTCCCCCCAAACTTGGACGAGGAAGTTGGTCAAATCCTGGGAGATTTTTAAGTATTTTTAGTATTTCAAACTAGTCAAGATCAGACTCAGCATGAACTCAGCTACAAACATATTTGAAAGCGACAGAAGAGGTAAAATTGGGCTTGTCTGTTATTTACCACTGGCGGATCCAGGGGATAGGGGGGCATTAGGGGCAAATGCCCTCCACAGGAACATGGTGGGCATTCAATACAAGGATGTCCCCGCCCCACGTGTTCCTGCATTAGTTGTAAAAAGTAATAATTAAGAAGAAGAAAAAATCCCTTCCGGTCAATGACTTTCGCTTTGAAGGCGCGACATCCCCCCCGCGCTCAACGACTTTTCGCGCTGACGACCCGACTCGACTCCACCCCTCCTCCCCCGGTCAACAACTTTTCGCTGATAAAGCGGAGCGAAATTTTAGCTCCCCATTCTTGAACCCTAGATCCGCCAGTGTTACAGAGTAAAACGCCAGTGTAAACGCCAGATTACGCCAGTGTTACAGAGTAAAACAGAGTAAAACGATAAATCAATGATCAATTAAGGAGTGTACCGACTCAATATATTTACCTTCACCTAAGGAAATTGTTTTTGAGTCGGAAATGAATCGCCTAAAAAAACCCGCTGAAACGGCTAAGTAGAGTGACAGCTCTGGAGGTCAGATTGTGCCATCAGGAGGACAGAGTGGGACCTCTGAAGGCCACAGCGGGCCCAAAGTAGGCCAAAGTGGGGTCTCATGAGGACAGTGTGGGCCCTCCGAAAGTCACAGTAGGCCATCCGGAGATCAGAGTGGGCCTTCTTGATGGAGATCAGAATGGGCCCTCTAGAGGTGGGAAAGGAGCTTAGTGGCTATTTCAATGCTTGAGTGGGCTCTATGGAGGCTGCATGGTGGGCCCTATGGAGGCCATAATGGTCCCTATGTAGGCCATAGTGGGCCCTATGGAGGTCAGAGTGGGCCCTCTGAGACTAGAGGGGGCCCCCTGAGACCAGAGTGGGCTCTTTGGAGGCCAGAGTGGGCCCTCTGTAAGTCAGAGAGTAGACCCTCTGAAGGCCAGGGTTGTCTCCTGGAGGCCAGCCAGAATGACCCTCTGAATGTCAGATTGGACCTTCTGGATGCCAGAGTGGGCCCTCTGAAGGTGAGCCTTCTGGAAGCCAGAGTGGAATGGGGGGGGGGGGGGGGCTCAAAAGGCCTGCCAGAGTGGGCCCTCTGGAGACCATGGTGACCCTCTGGAAACCAGATTGTGTTCTCCCTAGGGGCTGGCCAGAGTGGGGTCTCTGGATGCCAGAGTTGGCCCTCTGGAGGCCAAAGTGGGCCCTTTGGACGTCACAGAAAAAGCTCTAGTCGATCTGAGGATGCACGTAGCTTGGCCTGAATAAGTCTAGCATTTTTTATTTTTAGATTGAGGTCGAAGTTTAGTGGGTAGCATTAGAGTTTTGGAAATTGCGATTGGAGCTTCAATCCACAACCAAGAGCGTAGTCAAGGGGGGTCAGGGAGTCATGACCCCCTCCTAGAGGGTAACCGAGGTCGGCTTGAGGGGTCTTTGATCGGCCTGAGAGGGCCCTCGGTCGGCCTGAGAGGGCCCACTATCAGATTTGACCCACCCTGGCAAGGTGGGTTCGAGTCTCGAGACAATTCGGTGCTCGCTATTTGCTCCTGGCGGGGATGACTTGCGGCCAGTGGCAGCGGCCGCGTTCAAGGTCAGATGAAGCCAGCGAGCTGGGCGGACCGTCCGCATGTCGTTAGGGGACGTTAAACTTTCGCCTCTAAATTTTGCCGGCGACTGAAATTGTGCGATCGGAAGGTGGGGTCAAGGCCCGCCCAACAAGCTTAGCTTATTAGGTCCTGATCTCGGAAATACATCTCATCAACACATTTATAACGCAAAACATAAACAAACTAAACAAAAAATGATCGGTCGTAGACTCGGCCAAAAACTTTGGTTTGAGGCGCCGTATGACGCAAGGCAAAACTCATGTGACTGTTTATTTTTTTAGAATTGATTTAAACAAAAATACTTTTTACATATTCCTTATATTTTCTCTTACAAACATAAAATGTGCCATTTTTGCCGATTTCAGTCGTTTGGGGAAGTCATGGCGCTGATATTAACCCCCTTGTATTCGTCTTTGTTCGGCCCCCCAATCGTTTTGACAAATCGACACCGCTGGTTGTACTTATTATTTGTTACCTCTCCCCTGTTCAACATGCTTTCGCTGACGTTCCACCCTCCCGCTCAACAGCTTTTCGCTGACGCTCCACCCTCTCACTCAACAACTTTTCGCTGACGTTTCATCCCCCCTCCACTCAACAACTTTTTCGCTAACGCCCCCCCCTAGGTCAACAACTTTTCGCTAACGCTCCATCCCCCCGGTCAACAACTTTTCGCTGACGGCGACCACTCGGCTCGATCCCCCTCCCCCCCCCCCCAATTGCAAAGGCGTGGCAGAGCCCCTGGGCCAGTGCTACATTACATCGTGCTCATTGTCGAGACCATGAGTTCCTAAATGTATTCATGATCATGACTGGGGTTTCCGGTTTAAGGGCGCCGCAACTGCCTGGTTATGTGGCGCCCATTCAATGTATTGTTGGTGAATATAACAGATATGTGAATATTATTCCACCACAAATCAGTACCGTACGTTTCCGAACTATCAGCCTATAACAAAGTCAGCCAGCCGTGACAGAGGAGCTGACTGGGACGACTGAGCTCTGAGCGAAGAGCACATGCAACGGAAGAGAGCACATGTAACACATCTAACACATGAGCACATACATATAATGCAGGAAAGCAGTCTGTAGTCGACCGAGCGCGCTGGAGTAGTTTGTACCGTATCCAGGCAACGGCTGGCGCTCATCAGTATGACGTAAAGCCACAATTCCGTCCCCAGCGGGGGTCTCGACACCGAAGCCAGGCAGCCTGCTTAACCGCTACACCCCATGGCAACTTGCACGCGGTAAGGTATGAGGTCAAATGTCGCGGACTCGCGACATCCTACAGGGCAGGTCCACTGTGCTATAGCACACGGTCATTTAACAAGAAAGCAAGTGGAATCACACATAATGGCAACACCAGTGTAGTTGCCACTGCAGTGCACCGGTTGGTGTTCCCCGCAGAAACTGCTAATTTGTCACAACTTGTAGCGCTGACGTGTCAGACTTTTGGTGACACTGATGGGTGGGACTATTCGTGTTAATGACTGGTGGGACTATTGGTGACACTGACGGGTGGGACTATTCGTGTTAATGACTGGTGGGACTATTGGTGACACTGACGGGTGGGACTATTCGTGTTAATGACTGGTGGGACTATTGGTGATACTGGCGGGTGGGACTATTCGTGTTAATGACTGGTGGGACTATTGGTGACACTGACGGGTGGGACTATTCGTGTTAATGACTGGTGGGACTATTGGTGACACTGGCGGGTGGGACTATTCGTGTTAATGACTGGTGGGACTATTAGTGACACTGACGGGTGGGACTATTCGTGTTAATGACTGGTGGGACTATTGGTGACACTGACGGGTGGGACTATTCGTGTTAATGACTGGTGGGACTATTGGTGACACTGACGGGTGGGACTATTCGTGTTAATGACTGGTGGGACTATTGGTGACACTGACGGGTGGGACTATTCGTGTTAATGACTGGTGGGACTATTGGTGACACTGACGGGTGGGACTATTCGTGTTAATGACTGGTGGGACTATTGGTGACACTGACGGGTGGGACTATTCGTGTTAATGACTGGTGGGACTATTGGTGATAATGACGGGTGGGACTATTCGTGTTAATGACTGGTGGGACTATTGGTGACACTGACGGGTGGGACTATTCGTGTTAATGACTGGTGGGACTATTGGTGATAATGACGGGTGGGACTATTCGTGTTAATGACTGGTGGGACTATTGGTGACACTGACGGGTGGGGCTATTCGTGTTAATGACTGGTGGGACTATTGGTGATAATGACGGGTGGGACTATTCGTGTTAATGACTGGTGGGACTATTGGTGATAATGACGGGCGGGACTATTTGTGGTAATGACTGGTGGGACTATTGGTGACGCTGACGGGCCAGACTATTGGTGACAGCTGGCACTAACGTGACACTTCTGGACATTTGAATGACTAGTCCATCCACTTCACATGTGATTCATTTCTTTTCAGAACACTGGGGAACCTGCTGAGGCTCACGGGAACGAAAACTGGCAGCATGTTCCCAGCCACATGCAAGAGGCCGTGGTGGCGTAACCATCGCTGTCTACTGAACACCGTCGCGCTATTCGCCGTATATTTGTTCGTGTCCATACTCTCTGTTCACCTACCCCCGGTGGCTGAGCCGTGCCCTCCTCAGCAGGAGCCTTCCGCAGAACGCAGTGTCAACACCGGTCCTCCTCCAGCGGCACCCTCTGAGGCGTCCGTGTACTGCTCCGATACCCTGCTGGGGAGGCCTCTGGTCGGCCTGTCGTGCCCGCAGCAGCCAATTGACGCCGTCTACACATGGGTGAACGGCTCCGACGGCCAGTGGCAGCGCCAGCTGAGAGACACTCTGCAGCAGCTCGGGCATACTGTACCTGACGATGCCGTCACCTTCAACAGCTTCGCCGACAGCGACGAGCTGCGCTACTCGCTGCGCTCGCTGGAGCGGCAAGCGCTCTGGGTGCGGCACGTGTACCTGGTCACCAACGGCCAGGTGCCCAGCTGGCTGGATCTCGACAACCCACGGATCACCCTGGTCACGCACGAGGAGATCTTCCCCAACAAGTCGCACCTGCCGACCTTCTCCAGGTCAGCGATCGAGACGCACCTGCACCGCATCCCCGGCCTCTCCGAGCACTTCCTCTACTTCAACAATGATTTCATACTGGGACAGCCGGTGTGGCCAGAGGACTTCGTCGACTCTTCAGGAGAGTACAGCGTCTACCTCGCCCAGACGGTCCCCAGCAGCGGCCCCCAGCACAACACCTCCTCCAACAGCCAGGACTTCATGGATCGCCTCTTCACCCAGCGGTACGGGGCGGCCAAACGATACGTCGTCGAGCATGTGCCGTACTTCTTAAACAGGTCAATCGTGGCGGAACTGGAGTACACCTTCGCCGACGAGTTCGCGCGCACGTCTGCCGAGCGCGTGATGTCGCCGACAAGCATGCAGCTCTCGTTCTCCTACTTCAACTTCTTGATGCTCGAGCGGGAGGTGGTACCGACGGAGAGTCTCCTCGCTGAGTTGAATTCAGATAGCGCAGGGGTCTGGCGTGACGCCGACCTCCGCTCGCTGCTGGCACAGCTGCGGCAGCTGGGAAGCACCGAACTGACACAGCTACGGTTCGGTGGAGTGCGTCAGTTTCGCCACACACTGGGCCGCTGCGCCGCGGACTCCGCGGCGCTGATACAGCGTAGTAAACACACCCTGTCCTCCGAGTCGCCTTACCCGGATCCAAACCCGGAGGAGGGAGGCTGTTGGCAGCTGCTGCTGCAGCTGCAGCTTATGTCGGTGACGCGCCCCAGGTACCGGTACCAGATCCTCTCTGATGACGCCGTGACGCTGCTCCGGGTGCCGACCGAGCCACTCCGAGCCGCAGCCCTGCTCGACAGGGTGCGGCGGGCGCCCAACAAGTTTCTATGTCTTAACAGCGACTCCGCACACAGGCCGAAGGCGTGGACCCGGCAGATGTCTAGCTTGCTGGGTGATCTGTTGTCCGACCTGTACCCGCAGAGGTCGCAGTTCGAGCGGCAGGCAGACGAGAGCGACTGGCTAGGTTAGATTGCAGTATCAGGTTACACCTATTGCACCACGGACTGGCCTATTGTTCTCTCCGGCGACCTCAACTGTGACCTGCTCTCGGATACCGCTCTGTCTAAACAGTGTTTGCTAGAGGTTCTTGCCAAGTACTTATTGAACCAAGCTATAACTTCCGCGGCTTTCACATCGGCCCTTTACTTGACGTGCTGATATCTAACCGTGTCTTTTGGTCACTCAGGCACCCGACTCTGTCATTTTAGCCCTCATCGTTTTGTTCGTTCTGTTTCAAGTGTGCCTCGACCGCGTTTTAAGCCGAGTGTTATCATGTGTAGGTCGTTTAGACGGTTTGATCTGGTAGGTTTTGAAACTGCGCTCCTAGCAACCGACTGGCTTCCCGTACTTTCCGCCACCAATGTCTCAGATGCCTGGTCCGCCTTTCTCAAGGGGCATGATCCCTGTTGTCTCCCACTATGCACCAGTCAAGTCCATTACTGTACGAAACCCGACCACCCCTCCGATATCTGACAGTACCCGTCTTTTGATTGTGCAGCGAGTCCAAGCTTTGAGAGTGTCGGGTCATGGCTCAGAACAGTACCGCTCAGCCAATCGCCTTGCACGAGCAGCATTCAGGGCTGGCAGGCGTCGGCACGTTGGCACCCGCATTCTGGAACAGGGGCGAGCTAGCTGTTGTAAATCCGTCAGGGGCTTGCTTAGTGGGTAGCAAGAGGGTGAATGCTCAGGTGGGCGGACGACATGAATTAATTCCGTTTGTTAATGTCGGTCCGAGCGTGGCGGGCGAGATGGAGGCGCAAGTTCTGCCCCCATCGCTCCCTACTCGCCTGCCGAGAGTGGGCGCATGCTCCTTTTCACTGCACGCTATCAGTCTGTGTGCCCTACACCGCATTATCTTTAGTATGCGAAACTCCCCGGCTCGCGGTGCTGACGGCACCTGCATCGGCATCCTGATGCTCGCCTTTAACTCCATCGGCCACGTCCTTCTCTTCCCCATCAACTCCTACATCACGACCAACGACGTGCTTGCCACCTGGAAACATTCCCTTGTGTACCTAATCCATTAGTCCGGCGATCCTTCATATCCTTCAAACTTTCGCCCAATCTCAATACTTCCGGTCATAGCCAAAATAAAGGAGCGGGCGGTACAACGTCAGCTCTATTATTACCTGTCATCCAACCATTTCCTTACTGCTTGAGAGGATCCCAGCACGGGCTCCGCCCGAGGCATTCTTCGGAGACGGCGCTCACCTGCATCACTCACCACATGCTCTCGGCTGCTGACTCTGGCAAAATTGGTCTCCTTTGTTTGATTGACTTAAGCAAATGTTTTGACGTCATTCACCATGGAAAACTGTTAGAAAACTTCAGGCTCTCGGCATAGACACAGAACAGACAGATACAAAAATAGAAAAAAAGACACCTCTTGGTTCCAAAATTACTTGCACGGTCACACTCAGTGTGTTAACTTCACTGGCTCTGGAGAGCCATTGAAGCTAAAACTTATAACACTCTTAACATATTATGAGTTTCTTATTCCGCGAGTGCTTCAGTAATTCCGCAATACTTCTCTGGTGCATGCACGAGCGGAATTTGATAGTGAACTGAGGAAGGGAGCGCAAATTTTGTCGTGAGCCGATGGTTAGGAGTTCGAACTTCGTTACGTTAACTTTAAGACCATTGCAATGAAAGTAGTCCCCGAGGAAGCGAGAGCCGACTCCATGCGAGCGATAAGCGCTGGCAAGCAAGATTTAGGTTCCAAAATCATGATCTGAGTATCATCGGCATATTGCACCACAAGCGCATCAGCCGCATGCAGACTCAGGCCATTTACAAACGCGCAGAAGATAATAGGACCGAGAGATGAGCCCTGAAACACCCCTTGATTTATAGAGCACTGTGAGGAATTTTCGACCTTGCCATCTACCTCGCTCCGAGGCACGCAACCTGTGTGCCATCTTTGATCAGCATCTCACCTGCGGCCGCTCATGTGTCTGCCCTCTCTCGTAAATGCTGCGGCATCCTTGTCAGCCTCTCCCCCATCCGTCATTACCTCCCGTCAGAAATCCTCCCCGAAATTGTCACCGACATTATCATATTCGTTACTGCTTGGTCGTGTACGGAAGCGGTTCTGCTAAAAACCTCCAGTGCATTCAGAAACTCATCAACTTCGCAGCGCGAGTCGTTTCCGAAAAAAACCTGCAAGTTCGACCGCGTTTCGAGTGTGCGGGACGCACTGTGCAGACGCTCCCAACCTCTGTCTTTACCAAACCCTCTACCTTCTCCACAAAGTCCGCAGCACCGCTGAGCCGGAGAGTCTAGCCAGTCTATTTTCTGCCAACTGTAAGAGACCCACTCACTCACGGCCTACCCGACAGGACCACCTCCCATTCATCCCTCGGGTCAGGACCGAGACCGGCAAGAGACGCTTTGCCTGTCGCGCTGTGCGTTACATGAACCAACTGCCGCACGACTTTGACAGCATGTCTGTTCGCAAGCTTAAAAGAGGGCTGAAGCTCAGACTAGCGTCGGAGCAACAACCCGGGCTTAAATCACCAGCCGGTGAGGAGCCCATACAAAATGCACATACGCTCACATTCGCATTCACGGTTCAAGTTCATTTACGCATGCACACGACATGCACAGCTTATGAATCAACGCTACCTGGATCCATGACAAGCCGAGCCATGCTGTCTCGCCTCGCCGTGTTATGTGTCGCTTCAGTTGGTGTCGGAATGCAGTGTTGTGTGGGGCAGGCACGTAGCCAGGATTTTTCTCAAGGGGGGGGGGGGGGGGGGCACGTCGGTGGTAGAAAATTTCGCTCCTCAGACATATGTTGTTGACCGGGGGCCCCTCCCCCGGTCAACAACATATGTCTGAGGAGCGAAATTTTTCTCGGGTCGAGAGAATCTCGGTCCGGTCGAGAGAATCTCGTTTTATCTAGTGTAAATTTGTTTTGCTCAGGGGAGGAAGAGGGGGGGGGGGGGGGGAGGGCGAGCATGGTCCCGTGCCCCCCTGACTACGTCCCCCTGGTGTGGGACAAATGGCAGCTGATTGTAGGAGTGTACAGCGCTGTAGTTGAGTCTTCTGTGTCCGGTTGCTGTTCTAATCTGTGGCAAGGTTATTGAGGCTGAGTTTCTGGTTACATGGGTTTGCCGTTGGTCGCCGGTCTCTCCTATGGTGTCGGCGGGTGCCTTTGGTAGCCCAGGGACAATCACGTTGTGGATCATACAGAGTCTGTGGTGGTACAACAATTCATTGCTGCACAGCCACCGTATAATCGTGAAACACATCAAACCAGGGGCAGCGAATAAGGCGTGTGGGGGGGGGGGGGGGAAGGGGGAGGGCAGCTGTCCTCATCAATTTGTAAGAGGGGCCCTTCAAGAAGTTTACCGAGGGCCCCGAGATGCCCCCAGACAGCCTGAGGGGCCCTTAAGGCCGACAGAAGGCCCTCAGTCGGCCTGAGGGGGCCCTCGGTAGGCCTGATGGGGCCCTCGGTAGGCCTGTGGGCCCTCGGAAGGCCTGAGACTCCAACATGGGCCTGTCCAACGTTTTTTTTGCGACCATTTAGGGGCCCTGCAAAATATAGTGGCCTAAATCCGAGGATATACCATTTCGCGTCAAGCTCATTCGCATACAACATAAACAGAACACAGCTCAGTAAACCTCCCTGGAACACTCCTATATTGTTTTGTTTGGTCTGAGAGAGGATTCTGCTTCCGTCGGTGCTACTTTGCATCTGTATACCTGTTTCGTATGACCAGTAAGATAGTTACGAAACCACCGATTGCAAATTCCGTACAGTGTAAGTTTCTGAAGTAGTTTCTCATGAGGCAGTAGGCCTCATGTCCAATAGTACAAGTATTGACACCTCGCCCTATCCAATATCCATCGCTCTAAGCACCTTATCAGACGATATGCGATGATATGATCAGATGATCACGATCCTTCTTTCTCGCCCGCCATTCGGACTAAAAACTATTTTGGACACCTGCGATAGGTTTTCCAGAGAGCATGACATAGTGTATAATACTAAAAAGACTGTGTGCTTAGATTTATGCGACCGAAAATGTTCAAGAATATGATGTTGCCACAGTTTACTTTATGTCATACAACATTGAGCTTTGTTAGTGATTATACTTACCTCGGTTTTCTTATGTCTGACGAATCGTGTGATAACTCTGAAATTCATGACGTCATGACGTCATTCACGAGCATCATGACGTCATATTTTGAAATTGCGTTTTTGGCTTTTAGTGACCAGATACAAACAAATAAATGCCAGCACTGTATTGCTGAGACAAAACTGGTCTATGCACATGCCTTTTTGATTTATATTTATCATTTTCAAATTTTGACCTTATGTGACCTGACCTTGACCTTATATGGTGTCAAGTTGTGAAAATGACTGCTATTGTCGAATTATACGTGTAAAATAACCCATACAACATGTGTCGCATGGCTTTCGTGGACCTGTGACCTTTTGTGACCTGACATTAGCCTTGACCTTTGCTTAAAATTTAACTTTGTCTTATGCGGGATAAGTATTATACCTTTGAGAGCACTTTGTGCGATAACAGTCGCAATATAAGTTTTTGGATGGAAAGTATGGCCCAAAAACTAAAATATCTCAATGTTTACCTTTGACCTGACCGTGACCTGACATGTGACCTTATTTTGAAAATGTCGTGTATGATTTGGATGCATCTTATTGAGAGCTTTCGATTGCCGCCTTGTGCGTCTCTCTGCGATTATTGGTTCGGAAGATAACCAGGGGGCAAAAAACGCCACCCCCCAAGCCAATGGCGTTCGGCTGAGACTCCAGCCAATGCCGGGTTAATCAAGCAGCCAGGATATTTGTTGCCGCTATGATACATTTTGTAGTGCATGTATGTTTGTGAAAGAATTGATAATTTCCTATCTCCTATATATCTATTTGAGTAGTGTCCGTTTTGCACTCGAAACACAGCAAGGTTTTCGCGTCTGTCCGCGATTGGAATGCGGGTTAAGCACGTGCGCTAGTGAGGTGGAGTCTTTCGTTCAGGAGAATGCCGAGAATTTAATCCGAGCCGAGGTCCCGGCCGGCCGTTTGGTACAGGGGCAGGGAGGGGTGTTGGTGGAAGGAGGTCATGCCGGGGGAGGGAGGGGGGATGGGAGAGGATGGGGTACGAACCAACAATGTCCTCGAAACCCGCTCAAATGGCACCGAAGCTCTGTCCAGGGCCGCTGCAACTCGGCACGTGTCAGTAGCTGCACATACCGCACTGGCGTCATGACGTCACTGAATGCACGTACCTTTATGAGCATAGAGCCTCCGTCCAGGAGAATCCCGAGAAATATGAATAGTTGAGCGTCGTCTGTAGTTCCGAGCTGGGAAAACAGCCAACAATCTGTGTGTAATTCACGTGTCTTTGTGCATAGGGAACCTCTATTCCGGAGTAATTAGTTAAATTACAAGTGCGTTAAATCTATATTACTATTTGATAAGCGTCTGTCTATCTGTATGTCTGTCCATCCGGCACCGCTCAGTTTATTTAGTTTAAAAGTCCCAGTTAATTAACGTGCTGAATTGGTGCGGATACCTCCATCCCGGGAATGCCAGCTAGCTATGCCGACGCACCAGAGTTGGTGGGGCGGTGAGCTCTTGACGGGTAATAGGCAATTATGTCCTATGTAGTTCCAGTTCCAGTCCAGTTAATTAACGTGCTGAATTGGTGCGGATACCTCCATCCCGGAGATGCCAACTAATCGTCCAGCGGAGCGGACGGGTTAGCACTAGTAGCTATAGCTATGTGTCTGAGATGGGTTGGTTGGAGTTCGAGATGGATTGCGGGTGAAGTAAAACAAGTTCAGTTAAAATACACAAAAAGTAAAAAAGTAAACAAAAGTAAAAAAAGTAAAAAAAATCGAAAAAGTCGAAAAAGTCGAAAAGTAAAAAAAGTCGAGCCCCGCAAGCCTTGCAAGCCCCGCAAGCCCCGTAAGTCCCGCAAGCCCCGCAAGTCCCCCAACCCCGCAAGTCCGCCAAGCCCGCCAAGTAAAAAAATACAAATCTCCATCCATCTATCGGGATTGCAAATCTATGGGATTGCGACGCGGAGCAAACACAAGGCTCTAGTCTCCTATATATCTATTCGAGTAGTGTCCGTTTTGCACTGAAACACAGCAAGGTTTTCGTGTCTGTCCGCGGTTGAATTCACGTACCTTTGTGAGCACGGAACCTCCGTCCCGGAGAATCGCCGAGAAATATTCAGATTTGAGCGGCGTCTGTATTTCCGAGCTGGGAAAACACAGCAAACAATCTGTGTGTAATTCACGTGCCTTTATGCATAGGGAACCCCCATTCCGGAGAAATTCGTTAAATTACAAATGTGTTACATAGCTTCTCCTATATATCTATTTGAGTAGTGTCCGTTTTGCACTCGAAACACAGCAAGGTTTTCGTGTCTGTCCGCGGTTGAATTCACGTGAGCATGGAACCTCCGTCTCGGAGAATCCCCGAGAAATATTAATATTTGAGCGGCGTCTGTATTTACGAACTGGGAAAACACAGCCAACAATCTGTGTGTAATGCA
>JAXIVJ010004206.1:0-52500 GCA_036785665.1 Chirona hameri | reverse complement strand
CTGTGTTTTTATTACTTTCAGCTGTGTCGTGCTGTATGTGAGAAGCTTCAAGGGGTCTAACTGCTGCAGGTTTGCTGATTTTGTCCAATCGGCTGTGGAACTAACTAATCGTTTTAACCATGACATTTTCAAGCTGTGTATAAAAGATGTTAAGTCAATCATTTGGAGTCCATCAAGTTCAAGTTTCTAAATTAGTTTCGTTATTTTAATGCGATCTTGTTTGTTATTTCATCACGGTGGAGGGATGCTGCAGGTTGTTAAAGGAAAATATTGACATTTTCCCACAAAGTTGGAGTTATTACTTGAAATCGACAGACGATTTCAAAATATATTGTAAATTGATCACATTTTGCATATAAGCATTCCTACCGAACGATATTTCAAGTTAAAGTTGATAAGCGTTCCACGCTTTTAACGACCGGTACTCTCAAGTACTTGGTAATGAAGTTCGGTCCTCACCAAAATCCGATATTGCTTTTTGACGAAATGGTATGGGAAATATGTCTTCCACTCTGTCTATTATGATTATGTGCTCTAATATTCTTAACAATCAACAAACATTGAAAAAGGTATTCAAATTAGCAGTTAACTTATGCACCCAGCGAAGGCCTATAGTTTGTGGTTGCGACACTCAATTTTTGAAGAGAAAAAATTGTCATAATGGTTCATTTATTTTCAACATTAGGAGTTTTGTATAGTTTTGTCTCTGGCTTTATATAATACAATGCTTTAGCTTATCAATACAAACAACAACACTTTTTCCAAAACAATCGACAAACAATCGAAAAAGTGGCAATGAAATCGGAAGTTCATTAAATGCACCCCACCTATTCAGTGTCGGCGATTTGTTTCAGGGACATTGTTACGGTGCTTTCAAAGGAAAGAAAAGCGCCACGCCAGATATAGATATATACGCCAGATATAGAGAAATATGCCACGCCAGATATAGAGAAGGATCATACCGTTCGTCACCATACATAAGTACATATATTGGGGGACATTCAAAATGCCCCAAGATTGATAAAGGCCAGAGCTTGTATTGACCAATATTCATAAAGACCCTGAGTTTAAAGGGATTATACGGGTTTCCGTCCTGAAAGTAAATGCACTCTTTGGCAGTTGTATGAGCTTTAAACACGTTTAAGACATATAACAGGGACCTCAATACTCATTTAGACCATTATTTCAGAAATTAGCAGCGTTAAAACTTGGGCGTTTTTCGAGACTAGTATCAGATAACGAGTTCTTGATCGGCACTACTGTCCACCACTTTTATCTTAAGATCAATTTTAGAGTTTTGAATTATCTGTAAGTCCTACACTGGATCACACAATTATTATGCAATTCAAAACTGACGGGACTTTGTATTAATACGCACTGTTCGTTGAGGTTTTGTGTTGTTGTGGTTTTCTTTTCCCTGGCCTTTAGCGTTGAGAATTTGGTGGTGGCGTATTCATTTTTTGGCGTGAAAATTCATGAAAAATATAGAATTTTATGGGAAAACTAGGTAACTGCTGCTGTCGTTGGAACAAAACAAGTTTATTTTCTTTCAAATATTGCTTATTTTACCGGAAAAAATACGTGAGGTGTTTTTATTAGCATAAAAGAGATGACTGGCTCTGCCTCAGCCGGTCCTGCAGAAAATACGCGGTGGCATCACCGCGCACTTTGGAATGTTCTTACGTGCAGAAGAGGTCATTTCCAGAAAAATGTGGCTAACCGTGGGACTTCTACCACCTTTATAAGTACGTTTTACTATGTAACTCAATTATTCTGGGAAATACCCGCATAATCCCTTTAAAAGGCCCCAGGAATCATATTGGCCAGAGGTTGAAAAGGTCGATTGGACCAAAAAATACCCAAACAGGGAAAATTCATATAGGCCAGAGCTTGTATTGGCCAGAGGTTGAAAAATCCCGAGCTTGTATTGACCAGAGCTTGTATTGGCCAGAGCTTGAAAGGGCCAGACCTCGTATTGGCCAGAGGTTGAAAGGGCCAGAGCTTGTATTGGCCAGAGGTTGAAAGGGCCAGAGCTTGTATTGGCCAGAGGTTGAAAAGTCCAGAGCTTGTATTGGCCAGAGGTTGAAAGGGCCAGAGCTCGAATTGACCAGAGGTTGAAAGGTCCAGCGCCCCAGCCGTGGTTGGCTGAGGAGGAGTCGGGAAGAGAGCCGGATCGTCCGGTCAGCGCTCCGCGCGTGGCAGTGCCAGGTCACGGCTACTTCGTTTTGTATTACCATTGACAGCTCTCGTCTGCAGTACAGTGCGAGTGAACGTGAATCTGTGTTGCAAGAGGTATGGTCGCCGATATGTGCTAAAAATCGGCAATGGGTGCAAAACTCGTATGTAGTGAATTTGTGGTGTTTTGGCCGCTGCGACCGGCTTTAATAATGTGCTGACGATATGGGCGAACCCGCAGCGGGGAGTAATAAAGGGAAGAAGACCGGAGTGCCGCATGGCCAGCGAAAAGTGACTGAAGCTCTTCAAAGGTTAGGAAATTACTCGGTTACAGTGTCGGCTGCAAGGCGAGGCAGACGTGACCTTGAGGTCACTGTCGCCGGCCGGGGCCGAAGCTGCGGCTGGGTCGTCCGGCGCGGAGCCAAGTCCCGCGGCGCCCTAACCAGCTGGCGACCCGGGCCAGGGTCACCCGGCAGCCTGCCTACATTAACAATCCGGCGAACACGGGGAGCTGCAGCAGCTGCTTCGCAGCGTGATCCGTGGGGAGCTGGATATATTTTACAAGTGGTTGTGTTGTTTGTGTTCATAAGCTCCGCACCCTCTGTCTTGTGGCCGCTGACTATTGGTCACGCTGGTATTCTTCCCGACTCCTCCTTAGCCAACCTCGGCTGGGGCGCTGGCCCTTTCAACCTCTGGCCAATTCGAGCTCTGGCCCTTTCAACCTCTGGCCAATTCGAGCTCTGGCCCTTTCAACCTCTGGCTAATACAGGCTCTGGACTTTTCCACCTCTGGCCAATACAAGCTCTGGCCCTTTCAACCCCTGGACAATACAAGCTCTGGCCCTTTCAACCTCTGGCCAATACGAGCTCTGTCTCTTTCAAGCTCTGGCCAATACAAGCTCTGGCCAATACAAGCTCGAGACTTTTCAACCTCTGGCCAATACACGCTCTGGCCTGTATGAATTCTCCCTGTCTGGGCATTTTGGGTCCAATTGGCCTTTTCAACCACTGGCCAAGATGATTCCTGGGGCCTTTTAAACTCAGGGCCTTTATGAATATTGGCCAATACAAGCTCTGGCCTTTATCAATCTTGGGGCATTTCGATACACACCCCATATATTTACATTTCCCAAATTTTAATTATCGAAATATAAAAAGTTGTTATTTCACCTTTAAATTGAGACGAAATCAATTTGATACCATACATGTGTCATAAGATAATGCAGATAAATAAATAAAAAGGTCAATATTTCTTTTAAGCATGTGTTGACAACATTAAGTAAGGGGTATCCGAGCCCTGGCAAAAAAGTATCGGTATCGGTGTAAGTGGACCCTTTCATACCGAGTACGGTGGAGTATAAGGTGTCGATATCGATGAGCTGAACCTCAAACCGGCTGCTAAAGACGCGCGGCAGCCTGGCCGGGACTGGGCTGGCCGGCGGCGGCACGGCGGCAGCGGTAGTTGGACCGATAGATATGTAATAATTGTTCAGAGCGTCAGCTGTGGTGTTCGACATGTTAGGTGATTGTGATTTGGTTCCAATGAGGGGTCGTAATACGCGCCACAGATGGTGCGGTCTTGCATTGGCAAGTTGGCGTTGGAAGTGCGCCTCGCAGTCTCTGCGAATTGCGGTACGGCACAGTCTGTTGATATCCTTATAGTCAGGTGATCAAGTCGGAGAGGTCAGGGGATCAAGTCGGAGAGGTCAGGTGATCAAGTCGGAGAGGTCAGGTGATCAAGTCGGAGAGGTCAGGGGATCAAGTCGGAGAGGTCAGGTGATCAAGTCGGAGAGGTCAGGTGATCTAAGTCGGAGAGAGACTGTTGGCGGCGATCAAGGAGTGATGCTGTGTCTGCGGTAATTGGAGGTGCACCGGCTGGGCGAAGACGAACGCGTCTGACAGGAGCTTCTGCGTCTAGGATAGACAGAAATATTCGCAGGAAAACCTGCCATTTTTCTGAGGTGCAGTCAGTTTGAAGGATGTCAGACCAGCCGGCGTTCAGTAGCCGGTTTAGTGATTCACTGTCGATGCACGTAAGGTTACCTATGGCTACGAGGACATACCACGATGCGGGCGATGTCATGAGGACTCCCGTATAGTGGCACTTTGTGACTCCAGATCGCTTTACAAGAGCAGGGAAGGTGGTTGCTACAATGTCGAGGAGACTCTGTGCTGGTCTATATATCGATTTGCTTGTATGACATAGTTGAAGTGGATAGGTGGTTAACAACTGACAAAGTAAGTAACCTGGGTTAGCAGATGTGACATCAGGCTTGAGCAGACAGCAGCAGTTCATGTCTCCGGCGATGATAATCGGCCAGACCTCAGAAGCAGTTCAGGTGTTTCCGGCGATGATGACGCCAGACCTCGGAAAATGGACGGACATGTGCTGCAGCTGATTATCAAGATCACCTAGATCTGATGAAAGTTGTTCTCTACACCTTTTTTAGTTCAATTAAAAACAAAAAGATAAAGTTCAATTAACAAAAAAAGCTGAAGTTCAATTTAAAAAAGCTGAAGTTCAATTTAAAAAAGCTGAACTTCAATTTAAAAAAGCTATAGTTCAAATTATAAAAGATAAACTTCGAGTTAAACACCGACGTTCAGGGCTGAATGTGGACAATCTAAACGGGCGAAACAAGTTCTATTATAATGATATAAATGCGAATAATTTGTATGAATAAAACCCGTGAACTTCCTGCTAATTATACATAGTTGACGAACTCTTCAAGGCCTTATCCTTTGTACCATATCAACAAGTCGCCTTCAGATAGTGTTCAACGTGTGCAGTGTGCAGAGACTCAACTGGGGCTCAACACATATTATGTGTACACAGGGGTGCAGCCAGACCTTCAGAAGGGGGGGGGGGGGGGGGGGCAAGCCCCTGGGAGAGGCTCCCAACCCCCCAAAAATACCCCTGGATATGAAAAACTCTACGGATTTCGGCCACTTTATTTTGTGAGGCCCCCTTTAAAAAAAAATCTTCGTCTACTTTTGATGAGCTGGATTGGACCAGGACCCTCAAAAGGCATTGTACTGAGCGCATTACTAATTTGTATTGTTACGTACAGGAGAGAAAACATATCTTAGCTGACAACAGGTGGGGGTCGACTTTTGAGTGTGGGGGCGGCTAAAAATGTAAAATGTTCCCCCATTTTGATACGTGTATTTAAGCCTTGGCAGCATTTTTATGTGGATTTTCATGTTATAGTTGATAGGTATGCACTTGTTAGTTAGGGCCGCGAAGCGTCGCGAAATTTGTACGGTTTTGCCTGATAAAACACAGAAATATAGGCGGTGGGCCTTGTAGCTCGGATAATAAGCTAAAAATGTTATTCAATTCAGCGTTACGACGAACCGATGATGATGACTATGGCTTCGTTATGACTATGACTACCGATGTAACGCCGCGAAGCGGCGTGAAAATGTTAATTTTACATCCTGGAAAACGAAATGTTAATATTGGAACCAGACCGTGATGTGAGATGGCTTGATGAGATGGTCCTGGCCTGTTTCCACTGTTAGCTCTTCGGTCCAGCAAATTGTGCACTGCTGGATCAGCTTCCGGGTGCCTATCTCCTCGTCTTTGCGTTCGTGTCGCCTTTTTCGGAACTCGGCAAACTAGCTAAACATGTAGCCTGCTTGAAACTTAAAAGTGAATATTTTATGAAGGGAATGGGCACTGGGGCCAGCAATTCCCGCCAAGGAGAGCCTCTGCCAGACACTTAATGAATTTTTTCTCTCTCCCATTTTCCAAATTTTCATAAGCAATTGCGAAACTTATGTCATGCCGCGAAGCGGCGCGAAATTTTCCACTTTTTGACATAGCTGGATTTTGACTGCACTGCAAAGGCAATTTGTACGATAAATTGTAATTTTCCCCGCAAAAGTTTGGGGGGGGGGGGGCGACCCCCCTCCCCCGCCTTCTAAAAGTGGGGGAGTTTGTCCAGACCTCCCTACCGACCCTCTCGTCGGCGACGCCCCTGGCTGACAAATATTGCAGCACACACTCCCCTGAGAGGGATTTTTTCTAAATTGTTTTGTACTACCACCCCCGAATTCAAAAACGCATCAGACTTATCAAATTACCATTTTTAAACCCAAGAAAACATTGCACCTTTTAAACCCAAGAAACATTGTACATATAATGTGTGTTGAGCGTCAGTTGAGTCTCCGCACACTGCAAGCGTTGCACACTATCAGAAGGCGACTTGTTGCTATGGTACAAAGGAATAAAGACATTAAAGAGTTCGTCATCTTGTTATGATTAGCGGGAAGTTCACGGGTTTTATTCATAAAATTATTCGCAATTATACCATAATAATAGTGCTTGTTTTACCCGTTTATATTGCTCACATTCAGCCCCGAGCATCAGTGCGGGGGTGGTAAAAAATAGACTATGGTTCTCCGACCAAATCGAAAGTTGGGAAATGGTTCTCCAGTAACACTAATGCAATATCACTCGTTGAAATAATATTTATATTTATACTCTTGTGAAATATTGATCATACATGAAAAAAATAAAGTTGCAGAAACTCTGATAAGCTACTCTGTAGCTGATGCAAGATTAAAGACATTGTAAAGTTCTTGAGGCCCCTATAGAAGAAGAGAGTATAGACAGGTCCTAAACAATATTTGTCATTTAATGTGATTTTTTTTTCATTTATGACAGACAGAAAAGTGTACCAGTAATACCAAAGCTATGACGTCACCAAAAACGATACATAAAGAGGCATACAATAATAGTACAACAAAGAGCCTCTTGTGCCCATCCGAGGTTGCACCTCCCCCTTCCACCAGTCTCGCCCCTTCAAATAACCTTACTCTACCTGCATAAAAGAAGACTAATCCCACGAGTATTTATGAACTAATCCCTTCTCTGTAAAGTATTTATCTAATTTAATTTTGAAGGAAGCAAGTGTCACTGCATAAGCGACATCCCTGGTAACATATTCCAATGTCCTACAACCCTTCGACTGAAAAATTACTGTCATAGCCTAGTCCTACTTTGTTTCATAATGAGTTTATGCTGATGACCTCTACCTCGATTTTCCCTATTGAACTCAAACATTCCCTTTAAATATCAGGAGTGTTGACCATTTACAAATTTGAAGACTTCAATTAGATCTCTTCTTAGCCTTCTATATCTAAGTGAAAACATACCCAATTTCTTTAATCTATCTTCATAAGGTAAACTACCAAGATAATTAACCATTTGTGTTGCCTTTTTTAACTCTTTCTAACAACCAGCAATCTTTCTCATACCTATGTTGGAGACCAGGCTTGTACACAATACCCCAAATGTGGTATAACGTATGCACAATACAGTTTTGTTATTACCTTTGAATTGCTGTAAATGTACATAATCATTCATAACCAATCATAACCATAGCCATAACTAATAACAAATCATACGATACATAATCAAACTTGACCTAACATTTACAGCAATTAAGGTCGCAGGGATCCATGTTTAGAACGTGCCGCTCACATTCGCTCGCTGCGCTGCAGAACCTACCAGGGGCTGTCACGCCCCGGGACCCCCCAGACCATCTCATAGACAGCATGGGTGGAGCTTTTCAGAGCAAGTTGGTGGGGCAAAATATCATATTGGATGGTTGCTTTGCATGGCTGAGGTGAAAAATAGAACAGTTTAACACTAGGAAACCTTCAAATCTAAAAAAGTTGGTGGGGCAGAACATAAAAATGGTGGGGCCAAAATCAAAGTTAATGGGGCAGTCGTCGCACCAACTTTTTTTTTTTGGGGGGGGGTGAATTACTGAACCGAACGTCAAATATAAACAGTTCTTAATTTAATCAGACTTTTGACAGGTAGGGTAGACAACATTACCACCAGACACATCCTAAAGCCATACTGTTCATGTTATTGGTGATGAAGTCGATACTGCCACACTACATCACCAATAACATGAAAAGTATGTTGTTAGGGCGTATCCGAGGTTACAGTTGTTTACCCTGTTTCTCCCTTCAAACTGACAACCCTTTGCCTGGGATGACTTTCAGACACTAACACACCACCAATAACATGAAAGTTTGATGTCTTGAGATGTCCCAAATTACCGCAACAACACCAGTAACGTGCCAAGTCTGATGTGTTGACATGTTAAGTTTATCCTACTTGCTATGCGATTTATTTTATCCACTTTTTTAGCAACTATATTATTAATTATTTTAACTTAAGCTTACCTTGAAATCTGAAGGAGGTGCTTCACAGAATTGCTTTAAAAAATAACATGCGTCGCTTCCGAAAGCGACGATCGCTCCAACCAAATAGAGGTTTTAAAATGCTGCCATCATACCTCCATTGTCATTGGTCAACAATCTTAAATATACTCTGGGTTTCTAAATTTGTTCCAAAATGTATACCATTTCTACTATTGCAGCGAAGTTGGCTGATAAAACCAGCGGATCCGCGGTTTGGACGGCGGAGAGTCTCCCGTTCGAAGTCAATGAGTGGTTTTCCGCGGTTCTCCCAAACCGCTGTCGACTGAAATAGTGTTTTCCAGACAACTTGGTAGTTTTGTATGGTCTATAAAAACAACTATATTTGTGGTCTAATATGCTGCCAAACTAATATCACTGTTGCTATGTGGGACACGTATTTTTTTTTTTGTAGACTGGGACGCGTATTTTTTTGTTAGACTGTGCATTTTCATGTGTGAACCAATTCAGTAGAAATTGCCCTCGAATATCCCACGATTCGATTAGAAAAGCACACGCATGCAAAAATGTAGCATGTGGCTCCTCTGATGGATTATTTGTGATGAAAAAATAGCCAACCTGGCAAGAAAAAGAAAATTTTTGTTCTCCGACGTCGTCCAGCATGACGGGGCATTTTACCACCCCTGCATCAGTGTTTAAGTCGAAGTTTATTTGTTTTTAATTTGAACTATAACTTTTTTTAAATAACTTCAGCTTTTTTAAATTGAAGTTTATCTTTTTTAAATCGAAGTTTATCTTTTTTAAATCGAACTTCAGCTTTTTTAAATTGAACTTCAGCTTTTTTAAATTGAACTTCTGCTTTTTTAAATTTAACTTTATATTTTTTAATTTAACTTAAAAAGGTGTAGTGTTTGTAGGTACGCGGTAGACGAATGCGATCAAAATATGGTGTTTGCAAGCATGCAGGGAAATCCAGACACGATTTCGAGATTAGAGGCAAAAATTAGAGGCTGAGATTAGAGCATGCCCGTCTCTGGCGTGGTAACAATCTCGAAACTGATGTTTTCACGGATTAAAATGGCAACTCCGCCATGCCCGCCTGGGCAGCCCTCTGCGTGATTTGCCATATCACTTCTAACAAGACTGCAACCAGATATCGGTATCAGGCGACAGACGATTAGGCGTCAACCAGGTTTCAGACAGGCACAACACATCGAAACCGTAAACATTGTGAATGGCATGCCTTAGTTCGGACAGCTTGGGTTTCAATGACTGCATGTATGTACATTGAGTTGACCTATGATCAGGTCATTGCCACCTGTATCGCCGTGGCGGCTCCAGTTGACGCCGCCCCGCCGGCCGCGGACACGAGTCCTCTTGCCTCGGTGGGCGCCTATCGCCGTGGCAGCTCCAGTTGACGCCGTTCCGGGGCCGCGGACACGAGCCCTATTACCTCGGCAGGGGCCGAGCCGGCCGTCCACCGGAAAATACAAACAAACCAGACACCCTCAAGGTTGATCTCTAAACAGGTACACACGGTGACGAGAGATGACGTCATCGGAACAAAACTACCAAATAAGGGTGGGTCTTGCTAAGACCCAAATTTAAAAATCAAACTTGAATTTCTCTAAGACCAGATAACTGTGTTTGTTTTAAATGCTACCTTCCTCAATTTCACTACATAGCCACTAACTTGGCTATCCCAACTCAAAACTAATGTTAAGGTGGGAATGTCCCTTTAATTCGGTGGACTTATTGGCAAGAACTAGAACATGATCGGTTGAATGGTTACGGAGTAAGAAGCTTCTGAAGAGCGTTATGGTCGGGACGGGTCAAGTTGACGATCTGTCTGCATAGCAAGCGAGAACCCTCGCAGGTGCTTCGTGCCCGCTCGGTAACAATATGCACCGAGAGAGCATAATTTGTCTTTTTTTATTGCCCTAAGAACAGTTTTGTGCTCAGTTTTGCTCACGACCCGAATTGATTTCGACTCCATGTCATTCGGAATGATCTCGTACGGTATATTTTAGATTCGGTCCAGGCCGGTCGACACTGCCGAGTCTGGTACTACAGTACTACAGTTCAGGGACTTTATTGCCGCGTTGGTAGACTATGGTATCCAGGTATCATAGTTATGGCCGCCAGCCTGTTAAATGGTATCGGTGTCAATGGTGTTTACATAGCAATTAAGAACTAGTGGAGGTTCGGCTACTAATAAAGGGAAGTTAAAGTTTCCCTTCGCCTCATTTGATCACAACTATGGCGCAGGTGCGTCAATTGATTGAATCGTGCGAGTATTCTATTGCATTGCGTCCGAATAGGCGTTTCGATACCGACGACGTTAATTTTCTCGTTTTATTTGTCACTGACGGCGGATTGGACATTACATAATGCATAATACATAATAAATATATAGCATACATATAGCATAATACTTACTCTGAATTTATCACTTGGCAACGTATGCGCCATTTTTTGGAAGGCTGACAGCTCCAAATCCCGGTTTTAACTGAAGTTAGCTGCAGTAGTTAACAGTGGCGTAGCCAAGGGGGGGGGGCAAAGGGGCCATGCCCCCCCCCCCCCCTGGAGGCCAGGCGGGCCCCTCTGGCGACCGAGCGAGGGCCCCCTGGGGCCGAAGGCCCTAGTGTTTTGGATGGTGTCAGGTGCCCGCAAAACGCCTTAGTCGCATAAAGAACGTCCACGAACAAATCTAACACGAATAAATAACAGCATTTAAGAGCTGGTATTTATTTCAAGGGCCCCCCAGGCCTTCCCAGGGCCTCCAATTCCTTTCGAGGGCCCCTCAGACATTTCGAGGGCCCCTCAGGCATTTCGAGGGCCCCTCAGGCCAGGTACGTAGCCAGGATTTCGTCCAGGGGGTGTGGGGGGGGGGGGGGGGGGGGGGGGGGGGGGCGGCGCGCCTCGAAAGGGCCCCTTCCCGAGCGTTTAAACCCCCCCCCCCCCCAAAAAAAAAAACAACAACAAAAGGATATGAAAAACTCTACGGATTTCGGCCACTTTATTTTGTGAGGTTCAACTTTCCAGGGCCCTCTGATCTGTCCAGGGGCCCTCTGGTCTGTCCAGGGGCCCTCCAGCCTGCTCAGGGGCCCTTCCGAGCTGGCCAGGGACTGCACTGGCTGCTTTTCACCCTGCCGACATCCCCAGGGGCCTCTCCGACCTGCCCAGGGGTCCTTCTGTGCTGGTCAGAGGCCCATTCGACGTAATCAGGGGCCATCTGACCTGCTCAGGGACCCTTTCGGTCTGGTCAGGGGCCCCTTTGACATGCACAGGGGCCCTTTGAACTTCCCAAGGGCCCTCTGGTCTTCCCAGGAGCCCTCCAGCCTTCTAAGGGGCCCTTCCAACCTGGCAAGAGACTGCGCTTTCTGTTTTGTCGCCTTGTCAACATGCTCAGAGGGACCTTCGACCTGCCCTGGGGCCCCTCCGTGCTGACTAGGAGCCCATTCGGCATGTTCAGGGGCCCTTTTGGTCTGGTCAGGGGCCCCTCTGACATGCACAGGGGCCCTTTTAACTTCCCAGAGGCCCTCTGGTGCTGATCTGTCCAGGGGCCCTCCAGCCTGTTCAAGGGGTCCTTAAGACCTGGCAAGGGACTGCACTGGCTGCTTTGTCGCCCTGCCGACATGCTCAGGGGCCTCTCCGACCTTCCCAGGGGTCCCTCTGTGCTGGCTCGGTGCTCATTCGACGTGTTCAGGGGCCCTTTGACCCGCTCAGGGGCCCTTTCGGCTTGTCCAGGGGACCTTCTGACATGTACAGGGCTCTGCTGAACGTCCAAGGGCCCTCTGGTCTTTCAGAAAGGGCCCTGGTGCCCCTAAAGAACCTCTGAAATGCTCTAAACTCTTAAAGACCACGCTTCGCGTAGTCCATGAGCGTGGTCTCGTCGGCCCTTTTCGGTGCGCTGCGCGCTGCGCGCCCGAAAAGGGCCCGCCGGGCCTCCAGGGCGGGGGGGGGGGGGGCGGGTAGCCCCCCTCCCCCCCGCCCCCCCCCCCCCCTTGGCTACGTGCCTGCCTCAGGCCTACCGAGTTAATGTTATCGACTTTTAAGCGTTGGTTACAAAATGATCTGTCCGACCTCCTATTTCCCTAAATATGGCAGCATTTGGTAGCATAGCCAACGAGCTACAATAACAGCGCAAGCCCTCATGTGGATGCGCGTGAAGTTATTGTGACGTTAGGACAAAATGTATTTGAGTCTGGACGTTTGGAAGAAGACGTTTGGGATGGGTGGTGGTGGTGGGGGGGGGGGGGGGGGCACGGAAGTTTTTTTAGGGGGAATCCCAAAGTCTCACATTTCTGAAAACTCATCAGATTTTGCTTGCTTATGCATTGATAGCTGATTTAAAACAAACTTTCCTGAGATAAAGTTGCTTAGATTTTCTTATCAGGAAATGTGTACATTTTGTGCTGATTTCAGGCGGTTTGACGGCTGCTATGGCCCCTTTTCCCCTGGATCTGCCAAGTTTTTTTAGGGGGGGAATCCCAAAAAGTCTCACACATTTCTGAAAACTCATCGGATTTCGCTTGCTTATGCATTGATAGCTGATTTAAAACAAACTTCCTTAGATAAAGTTGCTTAGATTTTCTTATCAGGAAATGTGTACATTTTGTGCTGATTTCAGGCGGTTTGATGGGTTTGATGGGATATAAATTTTTACCCCCAAAGTCGAACCCTAGATCCGCCAGTGTGTGGGCCCCCAATTGGCTACGAGGGCCCCTCTGATCCCGTTTGGCCCCCCCCCCCCCTGGCCGAAATCCTGGCTACGCCCCTGGTAGTTAATGTATGAAATGCCCATAAAAGATATACCAAAATAACAGCAACTCTGTATATACTCATATACTGATATACAACATTCAAACACTTACGGGAAACCTAGGCGCCGAGCACGGGTCACAGCAAACTCGCCGAGAAGAGTATCTAGGGCCTTGGCCGAGAAGTGCCGGTCGGCTGGAGAAGTGCTATCAACTGGAGTTGTTGCAGAAGTTGGCCGCCAGGGACCGCTAATGAGCCAGGGTGTTATGACGTCGCAAGCAAATAGTACTGCTAAATATTGATTTATTTATAAACAAATAAATAAATACACATTTAGCGTTAAATATTTAACTGTTACCATTTGCTTGCGACGTCATCACACCCTGGCTCGCTAGCGGTCCCTGGCGGCCAACTGCTGCAACAACTCCAGTTGATAGTGCTAGCCGGCCGGTCGTGCATCACAGAGTCGCATCACCGCCTTTTCCTCCCACACACACAGCGCAAATCGATATAGAGGATCACAGATATGGCACAGTACGGCCATCTCAAATGGCTGTAGGCTGCCATATATGGCTACTAACAAAGGGAAAGGGCGGTCATAATAATAAAATGAAGGGAACCTCAAAATGACGATTAAGGTGTTCTAAACAAACTTATCGCATAATTACCAACTTGTATGCGCTAAACCCATCCGGAAGACCAATTGGCATCGATTATTGTTTGTATTCTAGTGATTTCCACCAAAAAAAGCACCCTACCAAATCGTAGACAATCCTCCACTAATCCTCCACTAATTTCTAACTGCTATGTAAACACCATTAGTGAAATCATTCCGATCCGTAGCGTCACTTGAATAAATCCGTTAGTAGCCTAATACGTCACTGCCTAGCGACCAATAGGATGGCGCCACGTAAAACAGCCGCGGCGGCCACGGCATTTGCAGCGCACAAAGCGGCTGCTCACTGGCACAAAAGGCACACACATGCTGAAATCTCCATTGTCTGTGTATTATATTCTTTTCCGCTGTATTGCATTGTAAGTTTGTTTTGGTTTCAATGTTATGCTGAAAGGTATGTTACTTTGCGCCCAGAGGACATAGTCACGTTTTGCCTCGTGCCAGTGATTCTTTTTTAGACCTTAGGCGGCGCGCAGCGCAGCCAAGTTTGGCACAGCTATTTGGACATCAATTACCCATATTATGTAAAAAAAATACCACAGGTCATCTCAGGTCAGGTCACCAGGTCACGTCACGTGACCTTACCTCCAAACATGTTTGTGGTCGTGCCAAAGCCACCGTGTTTGTCCGAGAGATTTGACACTTGACACTTGCATAAGGTCATAAGTACAGAGACCCGCAGTTTCGTTTCGTTTCGTTTCGTTTATTAAGGATTCGTCCACGTAGTGGGTATTTGAACCCTGTACATTGTAGGTAAGGGTGACAGACATTTACTCATACACTATGGGAACGGTCACGGTCACGATGCATGTGAAAAACAACACGGACATCCGATTGTAATTCATGTTGGCTGACAAATGGCACGCAGGAACGCCCCTGCGACTCCGCACCTCGGTAATGTTAGCTGGGAGAGAATTCCACGCACGCGCGGCCCTATATGCGAAGCTTCTCTGCGTGGCTGACAGGCGACATCTTTCCAGCTGCAGCTCTCCCGCGGCTACAGCTCTCGTTTCCCTCTGGGATACCTGGGATCGTTTGACAAAAAGAGCTCTCAGGGCTGGCGGGCAGTTGTGGTCATGAAGCGCACTAAACACTTTGAGGCAGTCTCGCTGATGCACCATCTCCCTCGCACTCAGCCACCCTAACGAGATGAGGCCAGGTGAGATGTGCTCACTGCGCCGCACCCCAGAGACAAGTCTCGCCGCAAAGTTGATAGTTTTCTGAATCCGTGACAGATGGCATTGGGCGGCCCCCGCCCCAAACGGAGAGACAGTACAAAATGTGGGGGAAAACGTGAGCCTGTACCAGGAGCTCAAGGGCTTTGGGTGTGAAATAGTGGCGAATTTTGTAGAGGGATATAAGGATAGCGTTGCATCTGCGAACCACCGTCGATATATGTGGCTCCCAGGTCAGACCTGGGTCCAGGACCATGCCCAGGACCTTCACGGTGGAACATGGCGGGATGCGTGAGCGTGATAAGGTGATGTGGAAGCTCGATGTCTTTTTTTATGGAAGATTTTGTACCAAAGATGATGAAATGGGTTTTGTCAGGGTTAATTTTGCGACAGTTGGACAGAAACCAATATTGAAGGTGTATGATGGACTCTTCGACGCGGGCCTTCAGGTGTGATAAGTTGATGACATCGAGAGGGGAGTGGTCCAGGAGTTGAGTGTCATCGGCATAGGACAGGAGTCGGCCATGGGGAAGGAATGCGGACATGTTTGCTATGGTACAGACTAAGATCCGGCTTATTTCTCCTTTACCGTATGTTTGCCGGCGAATTAAGAAACGACCATATATGCATTCAAACTGCATTACTGAGAGCTTCAAATTGATATATTGACGCATTGGCTCTCCTTATCCATTGGCTGCTTTTAAGCAAAAATCCGTATTTAGCGCTTTGCGGTGGTAAAAACGGATTTTTGCTTAAAAGCAGCCAATGGATAAGGTGAGCCAATGCGTCAATATATAAATTTGAAGCTCTCAGTAATGCGGTTTGAATGCATATATGGTCGTTTCTTAATTCACCGTCAAACATACGCTAGAGGAGAAAATAAACCGGACCTTAGTGTGTACCATAGCAACTGCGGGTCCCTGTACCTATCAATCGTATATCTCGGATTTGTTATATCGGTGACCTAAATTCAGGTCAATTTTGTGACCTCCCCATTATAAGTCAATGGACAAATCTACAAATGCTTCATATTCCGAGAATATGCATTAGATCAGGCCAATTATTCCAGAATCATGTTATTTTAGCCCATTCTTGATGACCCAGGAATAAATAGAATACAGATAGAGATGTGAAAATGATGCCAATATGTTTTCCTCGTCAAGATGCATCGCTCGATGTGCAACATTACCTACTTGGGTCACCAAATGACCTTGACCTGAGGTCAAATTTTGAAGTTGACCTAACCAGGTCACCTTTATTATGTGTCGAAGCGTCTCGACAAGACAAACACGATAGTGTTAACATCATTGTTCTATCTTTAACCGATAAAACATTATTCATGAACAACTTTTTGGAAGAAAATGACATCGTGACCTTTGGTGACCTCTGGAGCCTAAACTATTAACCTCAGCTACAATTTGAGGACACCAATTGATTGCATTTTTCATGAGTTTTTTAATTGATTTGTTTCCACGTTTGTTCATAGCTATCATAGTTCCCGAGATATTTTGGGGTCTCAGGAGCAAAACTTCTGGTCCCAAACTTGAAAAAAATGACCTTTGATGACCTCTGATGACCTCAATATTGACCTGAGCTAAAACAAAATGCCTAAATTGAATTCAAATGTCCTTTTCGAGAGATTTCGAACAATATTTCCCGCGTCTTTCTAGCCATTTTATTTGTGAATTACTTGGGGGGGGGGGGTCATTTTGACCCTCCCCCATCACACGGCGAAGTTGTCTCAGAGGTCCACCGGGGTGCGGGCTAACACGCTTCAAACACACAGTTTTGTATTCCCTGAAGACGATTGATAGTTGAACGCTTGAAAACGTCTTTGCATTTTGTCGTCAAAAATAGTAATATTAGCTTCTTATGATAATTTTAAAATCTTTGTAACCACCATGAAGCACATACCTACACTTCTGTCATTTTTGCAAGTTTCCAAACACGGAAAAACGAGGACAGTGGACACTTACACCGTTGCGCAAGAAAATGTGGAATTAACATGAAGCATTCAAGAATATGTGAGGAAAAAACATTTCAGAGCGAGTGGTTTGCATGCTTAACTGGTGATTGGGGCGGTACGGCCAGCGTGTGCCGGCGGTAGGTACCTACCTACCTATGGCCTTAAGCCCACCTGAGTTCCACGATGACGTTGCCCTTGCCCACTTGACTGGGCCGGGTAGAAAACAGATAACGCTAAAATCGTGGGCACTGCCCGCGTCTGCCCTCGTCATCCCATCGGTGCCCGTTCCGACAGTGCGACAGGAGCCGCCAGTTGGTGCTTCGGCCATCCCCAGCAACTACCGTGAACATTTCAAAGGTGATTTTTGCATGTTTTTCCGTTAAACCCTGTAGATGAATGTATTAAATATGGCATTTACACGATCTTGAAGGTCAACTCTTTCCTTTTAATGGATTTAGTGTGATATATAGCCACGAAATCTCGAGATTTTAGTAAATATTTTTGCCGTATTTGCCGCATTAAATCGGAGCTGTACAACTTACAACGGTCATCGCGGACGAAAGATCACTGGCGGATCCAGCCTCCCAATATGGGTGGGGTGGGGGGCTAATTTCACTGGGGGCCTTCCGGGCCCCAGGGGCCTCCATATGACCTAAAAGGTACCCCCATTTTTCCCTTTGCGGAATTGGGTTATTTTTTCCCCGCTATGCTACTCTTACATGTAAGGACGTGTCAATTAAGTGCAAAAATAAAATTGATAGACATTTGCCTCCAAATATTTCAAATTTTGCCATTTTACATGCTATTTTATATATAAATTATTAATTCTCTAAATACCTTTTGACTGAATAAAGCTAGAAAGGCACGGTAAACGTCATTTTGTTGTTATCATCAATACGCGTTGAATACTGTGCAGCATTACTTCTTTCTGACATTTGATGACCTTGACCTAAGGTCAAGGCCACGGCGCAATGTCACCATTCCAAATCTGACCTACACAACATTGTTATATATCTTTGAACTTGTCTTGAAGATAGGAATTCATTGGGATTAAAATAATTGCGCGATCCTGGATGATTATAAAGCAAACTGAGACATTTTCGGGTTTTCTTTACACCGAGAAGGAAGTTGTGAAGTTGCTATTCGGCACTCAAATTAAAATTAATTTAAATGTTGCCATTCACTGGTATCCTCGCAACAACATGCGTGATTTCAACACAATCGAATTCCTCGCAACAAGACAAGTTTTAAGATATATAACAACGCCACATAGGCCACAATTGGAAACCTAATCTTGAACCTTGACATTGACCTTAGGTGAAAGTCGCCAAAGGTTAGCAAGAGGTCATACTGCATATCATTCAAGCGTCTTGACGGAAGTAACAAAATGGTGTCAATTTTACCTTTTATCTTTATTCAGTCAAAAGTTATTGGAGAATAACATCTTTCACACAAAAAAACATCAAATGACAAGATTTAGCATATTTGAAGACAAATAACCATAATTTTATTTGTTCTGTTTGAACGACACTTCTTTACACTTAACAATCATAAAGTCAAAATAGGAAATACATTTGCCTTGGGCATCCCCCCCCCCAAAAAAAAATCACAAAAAAAAAAAATGCTAACTTTGAAATTTAAGGTCAAGGTCATCAAATGTCAGAAAGAGTTCTTGCTGCAGAGCATTCAACTCTTCTTGATGAGAACAGCAAAATGAAGTTTATCGTACCATTCTAGTCTTATTCAGTTAAAAGTTAATAGCGAATAACATTAAAAATACAAATAAAATAGCATGTAAAATGACAAAATTTTAGATATTTTCAGGCAAATACCCCTCATTTTTTTTACTCACTTAATTGACACGTTCTTACACGTAAGAATAGCATAGCGAAAAATTAGAAACACGTTTGAGAAAAGGTATCCCAAAAGTTGTACAATTTCGAAAACGTACTAAATTTTGAAATTTTCGAAAATGAAAAAATCAACATCACCATGTTATAAAACAGCTCATTGCCATTCTAATAACATATAACACATCTATATTGCTTTATAAATTCCCCGTCATATGGGCTAACAATGATTGGCCTGCACCATGACCTTATACAAATGCCCGAGGAAATATCTCCTGAACCACTGCTTGTATTGCAACAATACAACTTTCGCAGCTCACTTTAGCGTCTCATGTTACCCCTTACTCCTTATACCAATTTTGGCCATAATTGGTGACATGACGGTGTTATTTTGCACTTTGTTTTTGTCGATTTGTCGTGGAATGCCCCAGCTACAAAAATAAGAATATTGGGATTTTTAACTGAACCTAATTACCCTATTACCCAGGGGCGCAACCACCTATACGGACAGTACGGAACGTCCGTACCGTTTTTGACGGGCGCCGAAGGCGCCCCCCCCCCCTACCAATGTTTTGTTTTGCAATTAGCACTGCCAACAGAACAGGCACCAGTGGCGTACAGAGTATACAGTCATTCAGGGCATGACCTGGTCCTTTGGATCCGAGGCGCCCATGCAAAGCTGGCGGCCCTCCGGCCAGTGACGGCGCCCCTCCGGCTAGTGACGACGCTCCTCCGGATAGTGACGGCGCCATCCCATCCCAAGCTATCCCAAGCTATAGAAGGTACCTACCTAATTTCAAATGACCTTGACGAAAAATATTAACTATATACATTCACAAAGTGTGAATTTTATTTGGCTACATGTTTACAGATAAAAGGAAAACAACGATACCCAAGTCTCAGTCACAATTCCTCAAATACTGTTGAAATGCGCTCCCCGCACGTTGTTCCGCGCTAACCGCTTTGGCGCCAAAACGCGATTTTTTTTTACTTACGTTGAGTGTAGGAATCGCTCCAGATAAAAAAAAATAGCGCCAGACGCCCCACGCATTTTTTGAAATGTCGAATACATACAAAGTCCAGACCCATCATACTTAGGGAGCCAAAAGTCAGTCAACACTCAAGATATTGCTTTGAAATTTGGTTTGGGCATAGTCCATACTTGGTTCTCCAATATATATGTTCTGGCTTTTTAATATTATTTGATATTTTATATGATTTGATTAAAAACTGATTTTTTTTAAAGATAAAAAATCCACAAAATCAACATATTCATATTAATCATATTATCAACATATTATACATATTCAAAAACCGGAATATATATTGGAGAACCAAGTATGGACAATACCCAAACCGAATTTCAAAGCAATATCTTTAGTTTTGGCCGACTTACGGTTACTTAAGTATAATGGGTCTGGATTTTGTATTTGACATTTCAAAATATGCACGCGCCGTTTTCCCTACTGCTACCAAAATGCTACCAAATAGAGGAAACACGAACGAGGCAAAAAAGTAACGATTTATTTATTTCGCAAAAAGTTATTTTTCACAGTCAGTACCCATTTTTCATCGCCAGTTTCAGCAGATTTTTTTGGGGATAATTTCTATTGCCGCCCCCGTCGAGCGTGGAATGAGGGGGGGGGGGGTCTTTTGACCCTGCCCCCCCCCCCGCCTGGATCCGCCAGGAATGCCGCGTACGTCATTCAATGTTTTTTCCTATCTGTCTCAATCATGACTAAGTCCCTACCAGAGAGGGAAATGCCAAATTTTAATTTAGGCTTTGACTTTGATAACATGTTGAAGATGAAGAAAAGTATCGGGACTCTATAGATTCAACGAAGAGTATGGAAACAAAAAGTAAATTAAACCTATGGGTAGAGAAGCTAGAAGCCTATCAAAAGAAAATGGGGATCCAAACTCCGCTTCTATGCCTCACAAAACAAGCAATGAACAACATCCTATGCTCTTTTCTTACCGATGCAAGAAAGGAATGAACATCCAGAAAGCAATGGCATCGTGCGTGGCCTCGGGACCTAACTAGGCACTGGAAAATCCTTGAGAAGATCGGGCTCAGCGACATCAAACTCTTCGGCATCGGCTTCTCCGATCATCCTAATCACAAGCAGGGGCGGAGAATTAGGGGTTTTGAGGGTGCTCAAGCACCCCTGAGTTCAAAAGTGCACCCCTCACTGTCAAAAGCAACCCCTCAAATGAAAAAGTCCGTTCAACTAACGGCTGCTCAGTCTTATTTCGGCGAAGTAAGACTGAGTGGTGTGCGTGTGCGTGTGCGTGTGCGTGTGCGTGTGCGCGTGCGCGTGCGCGGCCTGTGGCCTGTGGCCTGTGGCCTGTGGCCTGTGGCCTGTGGCCTGTGGCCTGTGGCCTGTGGCCTGTGGCCTGTGGCCTGTGGCCTGTGGCATGTTGCCTGTGGCATGTTGCCTGTGGCCTGTGGCCTGTGGCCTGTGGCCTGTGGCCTGTGGCCTGTGGCCTGTGGCCTGTGGCCTGTGGCCTGTGGCCTGTGGCCTGTGGCCTGTGGCCTGTGGCATGTGGCCTGTGGCATGTGGCCTGTGGCCTGTGACCTGTGGCCTGTGGCCTGTGGCCGGTGGCCTGTGGCCGGTGGCCTGTGGCCTGTGGCCTGTGGCCTGTGGCCTGTGACCTGTGGCCTGTGGCCTGTGGCCTGTGGCCTGTGGCCTGTGGCCTGTGGCATGTGGCCTGTGGCCTGTGGCCTGTGGCCTGTGGCCTGTGGCCTGTGGCCTGTGGCCTGTGGCCTGTGGCCTGTGGCCGTGACCTGTGGCCGTGGCCGTGGCCTATGGCCTGTGGCCTGTGGCCTGTGGCCTGTGGCCTGTGGCCTGTGGACTGTGGCCTGTGGCCTGTGGCCTGTGGCCTGTGGCCGTGGCCTGTGGCCGTGGCCGTGGCCGTGGCCGTGGCCGTGGCCGTGGCTGTGGCTGTGGCTGTGGCCGTGGCCGTGGCCGTGGCCGTGGCCGTGGCCGTGGCCGTGGCTGTGGCTGTGGCTGTGGCCGTGGCTGTGGCTGTGGCTGTGGGGCTGTGGGGGCTTACCCCAGAAGTAAGGAGTGCTATACAAGCTAAAAGAAGTGCATTTGGCATTTTGAAGGGATCTTCACTAGATATAAATCAGAAGGCCTACTAGAATGCAAGAAATTCAGTTAAGAAAAAGGTCAGAGCAGCTAAAAGGGCAAAGGAACTTGATTTAGCTAGACATTGTAATGCAGATAATAAGAAGTTCTTCAGTTTTTATAAGTTCAGTACAGTTTCCAAAAATATAGGTCCATTTAAGGTAGATGATGTGTTAGTTAGCAAGGACAGTGAAATGGTTGAAGTGCTTAATGATCAGTTTCAATCTGTCTTTACTATCGAGGACCAGAGTAGTATTGGAGCACTTCAGCCTGAGCCAGAGACAGAGGAGACTATAGGAGAGCTAGGTGGCATAAGTAGTGAACTTGTTCTAGAATATCTAAAGAAAGTAAGGCCTAACAAGGCAGAAGGACCTGATGAAATCCATACTAGACTTTTAAGAGAATCTGAAAGAGAGTTGTCGGTTCCATTAGCCATACTATTTTCTAAATCACTCGCAGATAGTAAAATTCCACTTGATTGGAAAAGAGCAAATGTTGTTCCTATTCATAAAAAGGGAGATAGAAGTAAAGAGGAAAACTATAGACCGGTTAGTCTGACCTCATTAGTCTGCAAGGTGCTTGAATCAATCATCAAAGATAAGATTGTTGAATTCTTGGAGCAAAATGAACTCATCAAGGATACACAGCATGGCTTTAGGAAGGGCCGTTCTTGTTAACTAATCTTCTGGAGTTTTTGGATGTTGCAACAGATAGCTTTGATCAGGGTAAACAGCTAGATGTAGCTTTTCTTGATTTCAGTAAAGCATTTGACAAAGTCCCCCATACAAGACTGGGGTTGCAACTTAAAATTCATGGGATCAGGGGCAAGATTCTGGATTGGATAGAAACGTGGCTTTCAGGACGCCAGCAAAGGGTTATATTGAATGGGTGCCAATCACAATGGAAGGAGGTTCTCAGTGGGGTTCCACAGGGCTCAGTCCTGGGCCCATTGCTTTTTATAATATTTGTGAATGCAATTGAGAACAGTATAGACAGCAAAGTCTTGAAATTTGCAGACGATCTAAAAGTTATCAGGATTATTAGAGGAAAACATGATCAGGATGTTTTTCAATCAGATCTGGACAAGCTAGTTGAGTGGTCTGAAGCATGGCAGATGAAATTAATTTTGAGTAAATGTAAGATTATGCACGCTGGACGGGTTAGCAGTAAACATAGGTATGAAATGGGTGGGCAGAAAATGGAGCAGATTGAAAAGGAAATAGATTTAGGTGTCGTGGTAAACAATAGACTTTCAGCGTCAGACCAGTTTGTAGAAGCTAGGAAAAAGGCACTTAGAATGGTAGGGGCCATTAACAGAAATGTTTCCTAGAAGAGTGAAAAGGTAATAACAAAACTGTATTGTGCATACGTTAGACCACATTTGGAGTATTGTGTACAAGCCTGGTCTCCAACATATGAGAAAGATTGCTGGTTGTTAGAAAGAGTTCAAAAAAGGGCAACAAAAATGGTAATTGTCTTGGTAGTTTACCTTATGAAGATAGATTGAAGAAATTGGGTATGTTTTCACTTAGATATAGAAGGCTAAGAGGAGATCTAATTGAAGTCTTCAAATTTGTAAATGGTCAGCATTCTGGATATTTAAAGGGAATGTTCAATAGGGAAAATCGAGGTAGAGGTCATCAGCATCAACTCATTATGAAACAAAGTAGGACTAGGCTACGACAGTAATTTTTCAGTAGAAGGGTTGTAGGACATTGGAATATGCTACCAGGGGATGTCGCTGATGTAGTGACACTTGCTTCCTTCAAAATTATATTACATAAATACTTTACAGAGAAGGGATTAGTTCATAGAGCTCTGTAGCTGAGCGCCTGACTATGGCGACCGCGTCTGTGTAGCGCTCTCGTTTTTATTCAGATTTTAAGGTGTTCCCAGTGTCATGTGCTGCCCTGAATCGACTCATCACTCTACAAGGTCTGTGGTTCCGTTTCTGATTGTGTCTGGGATGGCGTGACTGTGTTCTCTGCCGTAATTTTGCATGTTCTTAAATGCATTTTGCGGGGAGAGTCACGCTCGGGCCGCCGGTGTTCTACCGGTTTCGGAAGAGGCCCACCGCCGCCCTCGACCAATCAACGGACGTCCCGTGCTTCTACGGTTCCACCTCTCTGCTGACCGGCGTCAAGGTCGCCGCGTGGCGGCGGCCGGGTCGGTGGTGCAGGAGCGGCTCCAGGTGCGCTGCTCTGTGGTGCCGCGTGCGCCGCTCCCCTGCCCCTCCGCTGTCCGGAACCTGACAGCGGAGCAGGCCTGGCGGCCGCTGCTCCGGCCCCAATGGCAAGTCACCCGGCCGACCGCCGGCCGCCCGTGGTCGGCTGGCGCCGTGGGGCCGCGCGCCGGCCCGCAACCCGTTCGGCCCTGTCACCCGCGCCGGCGCCTACACCGGGGAGTCCGCGCTGGCCGGCGCAAGCGGCAGAGGAGGCGCCGGGAAATGCGAGCTGTGGCGAGCCACCAGCCAGCAATAGAGCACCGATGCCTGACAATACCAGCCAGACTCACTGCCCGGCAGACGGCCCTCGTTCATGTCCAGCAAACGGAGGAACAGCCGACCCGGCAGCTGAAACTGGCACATCTGAATATCAATCACCTCATGCCGTCTATCGACGAAGTGAACGTCCTCCTGGATGCACACAAACCGGACATTCTTTGCATCAGTGAGACATTTTTGAGTGAGGACATTGACAGCAGCTTCCTCATATTTCCCGGCTATGTTGTGGAGCGCCGCGATCGTAAAACGCACGGTGGTGGTGTATGCATAGGGTATCGTGATACGATGAAAGCAGAGACGCTCACCGTGCCCGGTAACGGCTCTCAGCTCGAGGCCCTGTGGATGCGCTTTGCCGGTGCGACTGTATTTGTGGTCGGAGTGCTTTACAGGCCGCCCAAATCGTCCATCGCGTCGGTACTGGATGATCTACAACTTCAGATGACGTCACTTCTCGCCAGACAGCACCCGCTGTGCGCGTTGGGTGACATCAACATCGACCTGCTCCGACCATCTTCCGCAGGAGCCCAACGGTACCTGGCCATGCTGGGGGACCTCTCCCTCCAACAGCTGATTTCCGCACCAACTCGGACCACTTCTTCATCTTCGACGCTAATCGACCACGTCATCACCTCCAATGCCGAGCTCACCACCAATGCCCGGGTGATCGACTGCAGCGTCAGCGACCACGACATGATCACCGTTAACATCCAGACCAAGCGAACGCGCCGCGCTGCGCAATCCATCACGGTTCGCTCCACGAGAAACGTCGATAATGACACGCTGTGCCTCGATATGCTCCTGGCCGACTGGAGTGCGGTCTACAGCGCCACTACAGCGTCGGCGAAGTGGGATGCCTGGCTACAAGTATGGCAACCCATCATCGACTGGCACATGCCGCTTCGGACTGTCCGACTCAAACACCCTTCTTGCCCTTGGCTGCACGACAACGCAGAGCTGCAGGGTTGTATGGAGAGACGAGACCGAGCTCGAGAAGCCTGGGCTCGGGACCGTACAAGTGCTGAAGCTCAGCAGGCATTTAGGAACAGCAGAAATGTCGTCAAGAAAGCTCAGTACAGGGCCTGCTCGGAGTACTTCGCTCTCTCGTACAAAAATCAACGAGCCACAACCTGGACTGACATTCGCCGGCATCTGCTAGCATCGAAGAAGCCGGAACCGAGAATTAGCCCACTCCACCACAGCGACCCAACGTGGGCCGAGCGACTAAACCGCCACTTCGTGTCTGCGGGGGCAGATGTCGCTGCTGCGCTGTCCGCGGCGCCGCAGGGGGCGCCACTGCCACCGCGACCCCCGCGCGTGATTAGCGGCGCCTTCAGGGTGAGAACTGTGACTCTGCCAGAGTTATCGTTCGCACTAAGTGGCATGGGCAACTCGCGCGCGAGTGGATGTGACGGCATAACAGTGCAGATGCTGCGTGCAACCTTTCCGACCATTGGGCCTCATCTGTTGCATGTGGTCAACTGTTCACTTCGCTCGGGGGAGGTGCCGGTTAGGTGGAAGGATGCATGTGTTGTACCGCTGTACAAAAAGGGTGACCGGCGCGATCCTGCGAATTTTAGGCCAATTTCTATTACCAGTGTGCCTGGAAAACTTTGTGAAAAATGTGTTTCTGTTCAACTTTCATCCTACATTGACCAAAACCATGTATTGTGTGACAACCAACACGGATTTCGAGGTAATCATTCGACTGAAACTGCTATGATTGATACACTTAATTTTCTTTCATCTAAAATGAAAAATGGTCATGTATCCACTCTTCTAGCGGCTGACACATCCCGCGCCTTTGATAGCGTTGAGCATACACGTTTGTTAGATAAATTAGGATGGTATGGCGTGGACAGGCATTGGTTCGAGGACTGGCTGAGAAATAGGTGTCAGAGCATCCGGGGCAGCGGCGCCGGGCCATTACCAGTGACGCATGGGGTAATTCAGGGATCATTACTAGGACCAAAATTGTTTTTGATGTTTACTAACGATCTTGCAGCACATTTACCATTTGGCAAGCAGGTGATGTACGCTGATGACGTACAGTTCTTAGATTCCGACCTGGTTGAGAACTTGGCATCACTAAAGGAGCGTATGGAAAGCACACTCGACGTTGCTCTTCTCTGGTTCACTCAAAATCGACTTAAACTTAATCCTAGTAAAAACAGAGCTGCTGTTTGTCAAACCGAAGCAGAAAAGATGCAAATCCTTGACAATAAAATTTGGTGACGCAGAGATAAATCCATCTCCACACGCAAAAATTCTCGGTGTATACGTTGACTCGTCGTTGTCATGGGAAAAAACAAGTGTCTCAGGTCACCCGTCGCTGTTTCTATGTTCTCGTCGGTTTATCTAAATTGAGACACAGAATACCTTTCGAAACTAAGAAACTACTGATTCAGGCACTCGTGTTCCCCCATTTGCATTATTGTCTGACTGTATGGGGCGGTTGTTCTGCCACACTGCGTCATCGGGTGCAGAAGGTTATAAATTTTGGAGCACGCATCGTCACTGGACTGTCCCGGCGTGAGCATATCACTCCTGCCCTGGAATCGTTAGGGTGGGATCGGCTTGACGGCATGTTGGAGGAGCGTGATGCGGCCATGTTGCGCAGACTGATGTCGCCCGGCGCGCCGCCGGCGCTTGCCGATCTCGTACGGAGTCGGTCCGATGTGTCGGTTAGGGCCACTCGTGGAACTCGTGGAGGTCATCTGGAACTCCCAAGAGTGCGGACAGAGCGTGGCAAACGCACATTTCCGTTTAGAGCCGTGAGTGTGTGGAATGCGCGCAAGGGTCGCCTGTGATTAGCGTCTGCAGACCTGGGAACAATTAACACCATTTTAGATAGATTTATGCATTGTGTACCCATTTTATATTTATTCTCATGTTCATGACGTGAGGGCAGAAAAGCCATGTTTTATGGAGTCCCTTAATAAACCTGACTATGACTATGACTATGACATAAATACTCGTGGGATTAGTCTTCTTCTATGCAGGTAGAGTAAAGTGATTTGAAGGGGCGAGACTGGTGGAGGGGGGGGGGGGTGCAACCTCGGATGGGCCCAACAGGTTCTTTGTTGCACTTTTCTTTTATGTCTTTATGTCTTTATTAACTGCTGCTTAAAATACGTAATATTCTTCATTGTTTATTTGGCATGTCTTTTTCAAACCGTACACATACAAAGTTTGTCAAATTGACACTCGCTGTTCCGACACTTTCACATTTAATCGACATATCATTTTCTGGAATATCACACGTGCTTGAAAGGAAATGGCAAAGGTGTCAACAGCGCAAAGAGCAAACAGTTCACAGATGTGTCGCGTTTCAGACGTACGTCGGCTGCGGCTGCTGGCTCTCTGCCCAGAACAGCTCCGGGTGCTCCCGGCGCAGCTGCTCATACTCTGGAATCTGAGCCGGCTCCACCGGCAGGTGGGCGCCCTGTGGCTGGAAGCCGCCCTCGTCGGCCACATACGTGATCTGGTAGGAGTTACCGTCGTCACCGACGAACTGGAAGTTGCCCTGCTGGGTGAGACTGCCCGTCTCCGGCTCCGGTCCCGGGTACACCTGACCCTGCTCGGCCACCTGACGAAAACAAACACAACCACTAAGTCAGGTACACAGCACGGACATCTACTGTTTGACATTGCTTACTGTTACTGACATTCTCCAATCAAAAAAGGTCCTTGTACCCTTTTATATATATCAAGTAAAATTAGCGTTGAATGTGCGCCAGATGAATTAAGTCGTCGGAGCACCCGAAAATATAAATCATCATAGCTTTGCGCCTGCAAGTGCCCCTATGCCTAACAATTAAACAGAGACTGTGTGCCTACATTGCATCACATATTTAGCTTGTTACCGTTGTAGTGGTACTCACAGCTTGTCCGTTATCCTGTTCGTAGCTGTACTCGTAGCTTCCAGTGTTGGGATCCTGTTCGAACTTCTGGCTGAGGATGCGAATCTCCGGCTGGGGGTTGCCCCCGTACTGATCGCTCTGGTATGTCTGGGGAGCAGCCATGGCCGCAACCACCAGGGAGGCAACGATGAACTGGAAAAAAGCACATGAACATATTTATTTAAACAAAGGGTTCAACTTATATATATATATATATATATATATATATATATATATATATATATATATATATATATATATATTGTAATTAATAAATATCCATTTACAATGAGAGCTATTTGAAAACGTGAGAGTTTTTTTACCACCATACATAAAGATAAGGAGAGGTGATTTGTGAAGGGAGAAGTGAGAGTGATTTTTGATTGGTACGACTTACGGTCTTCATGGTTCCGCTGTGCAGACGAGCTGGTGTAGGCTTCGCAACTGACTGCTGAGTTGCTCCGTGCGCAGACGAGCTGGTGCAGGCTTCGCAACTGACTGTTGAGTGGATCCCCAAAGCTGCTTTTATATGGTTGAGGCTACAACAGCGCTAACTGGCGGCAAACGGCGCAAACTCGCTGAATGGGCGTGGAACCGGCTGACATTTACCGATGTTTCAGTTAGGCGGTAGCTGGCGACTAGCGGGGACAGTGGGGCCGGGTGGGCCCTCCCATGGGGTGCGGGGTGCGGGGTGCGGGGTGGGCCGGGTGGATCCCACACGGACCCGCCAGATCCCACCGTGGGACCCACACGGACCCGCCAGATAGAATACAAATGGGTGCTTCTAGGTGAATCCAAAATATATTGCAGTGAGTTCCCTGGGCGCCCTCCCAACCCTTCATAAGACCAGAAAGCACCCTAGTAGGCTAGAATGCACACAGCCATGAAAAATGGGCCTTGCAAGTCAGAGCTGGCCTTCTTAAAGTCGGCATGGGGCCCCTGGTGGGGCCCCATGCTGAAAGAATGAGACCCTCTGGAGGCCAGGCTGGGCCCAAAAGGTGGCTCTCTGGAGGCCAGAATGAGTTGTGTGTGGGCTAGATTGGGCCCTCTCCTGCCCTGACCGTCAAAACGTGATTATATAGAAGAACTATAACGCAACGGCTCGTTTTTACTTCGTTTTAATCTTCGCCCTGGTGGGGGTCTTTTTTACCCCTGCGGGTTTTCGTAAATAGCGTAAAAAGGCGACATCTACAACAACAAAGTTTGGTACAGCAATTAAAGCATTAATTATACACATTGTTTGAAGGTTTTGGCCTCAGGTTGTCGCAGGTCAGGTCCCCAGGTACGTCAAGTTACCATACCTAAAAAAAATGTGGTCATGCCAAAGCCACAGACTTTGTCCGAGAGATTTGAAACTTGCAGGATTACGTAAGGTCATAAGTGCCTACAATTCTGTTAGAACGGATGTTTTGTATTGGTGACCTAAGGTCAGGTTAATTTCTTGGTCTCTCATTATAGGTATGTACATACAATGTAAATGGGAAAATATAACGCCCCCTCCCCTGGATATCTTCCGAACCAATAATCGCAGCGAAACTCACAAGGTGGCAATTGAAAGCTCTCAATGAGACGAATCTAAAGTATGATAACAAATGTCAAAGTGAGGTCAAATGGCAGGTCACGATCAGGTAAAATGTCAAAATCGACGTATTTGAGTTTATAGACCATACTTTCCATCCAAAGCATTCGATTGCAACCAGCTTCACCCAAAGTGCTGCAAAGATATGATACATATCCCGCATGAGCTAAAGTGAGATTGTTATCCAAGGTCAAGGTCAAGGTCAGGTCACAGAAGTTCACTATGCCCAACATACCTACGAAAGTCATGCAACAAATGTTGTATGAGTTATTTTCCACGTATATTTCGAGAGTGATAATAATTTTACCACCTGACTTCATTTACGTGAAGTAAATGTCAATTTCAGGTCAAGTTCAGGTCATTGAAAATCAAAATTTGCAATGGTTAAATCTAAACAAAAAAGGCATGTTGCCAGACGAATTTTATCTCAGAAATACATTGGTGGCATTTATTTGTCTGTATCTAGTGATTAAAAGCCAAAAAACGCAATGTCAAAATATGACGTCATAAGTTACCCATACTTTAGATGTCATGTCATTCAAAAATGGAGATATCTGTTTGAAATTTGGTATGGTAGTTGCCTTGGTATGGTTCTCTGATATTTCTTCCGTTTTTGTTTTCATATTTAATAAAATTTTGATTTTGTGATAATTTCTCCCCCCCCCCAAAAGTTATTGGAGTGTTTTGGGGTGAAAAACTAAAACAAATAAAACATCTGAGATAGCCAGTTTTTAGCCGTTGCAATTTGCTATCTTTTGGCGTTTTTCGATTGCATTTTTCTTCAAATGTTGCATTTGTACGACTTGGCAATTTTAGCTGATTTTTGTGTAAAACTCGTAAGTAGTGACGTCACTAATTTCGCTATAACTCGAAAAAATGTCGACGATTTCTGTATAACTTTTGCACACTAGACGTACAAATAATTTATGAGGTGCCCGAAGTTTCACGTTGATAGCGCTATTAGTTTTCAGCTATTACGAAAATTCATCAGGGCGTGGGGTTTCGAACTCCCCCCTCCCCCCCCCAGTCCATGGCGAGTTAAGGCCCAGCCATTTAACCCTGTTCCCTGCGGGCGGCAAGAATTACGTTAACCTGCGGGGGGGGGGGGGCAGATTCTGCCCCCCTCCCCAAAGATCTCGAGAACCGCTCGGTCGATTTCGATGGAGTAAATGCCATTCGATTCATCGTGACAAGATCAAGACAAGACAAGACAAGATGGGTTATTCTGGGGAAAAAAATATGTGCTGTTCGTGATTGTTTGGGACATGAACGTCACAAGTGGGCATTATATGCTGTAATTTGTTAAATTTGATATATTGCGCATAGGCGGATCCATGAAAAACATGGGAGGAACCATGCGCGCAAAGCTTTTATCATCTAACTAATTTGAAGTTGGACTTACTTTGAGGTGAGGGTGGGTATCGCCTCCCATTTTGTTATCCTTAGTGCGCCTCTACCCCAAAATTATGTACAATCCCAGTATCTATGATGCATATTACATTGCAATTGTTTCTGACGCATTTATTGCACTGCAAACCACGAAGGAAGTATGCGACGCAAAAACGCATTCGTAACACCCTCCCCAATACAGGAGCTTGGAACCGCTTCTGCCTGACCGATTTTTATCCCAATTTTGACACAACACGCGCCATTCAATTTTGGGAACATTCACAAAGTTTCAGGACGTTTTGCCTAACGGTTCAGAAGCGGCAAGTGAAAAACCACCGGGAGGGGCAGAATCTACCCCCGCAGGGAATAGGGTTAAGGCAAGTGGCTCGGATCTCCCCACTCGCTGGTCGGTTCAAATCACCCCATCCCCAGTTGACAAAATGCTAAAAATACCTGCAATCAGCTACCACTACCTCTAAAAATATGTTAATTGAACATCATGAGAATATTCACTCAGCAGGGCTCATCAAGCATTTTGAATGCTATTACTCAACACAAAATATAGACTTTCCACAACAGGGTTGTGCTTGACTCAGAGTCGGTGAGTCAAATTTGACTCAAAACTGACTCAACTCAACTTGAGTCAGAGTTGAGTCGCTTAAAAAAAAATAGGGGCTCAACTTGAGTCAGAGTCGAGTCACTTAAGAAAAATTGAGGGGTTGAGTTGAGTCAGAGTTGAGTCACATGGATGTCGCTTGAGTCAAAGTTGAGTCGCCTGGATGCCGCTCAAGTCACTGTTGAGTCGACTCATCCTCTTACGAGTCAGTCACATCTGACGAGAAAAACAAATCCTAGCAACTAAATAATAAAGGCGTCCAAACAATGTTATAGAGTGTGAGAGTGTGAGTTTGGGTGCTTTTCAAACCCACTTTATAATCATTAGTGGATAATCAATCAATTTTGTATTTCACAAACTTAAAGAGTACTTCACTACATCACTTACTCTGCTGACTGCTCCTTATCTTAAGTGAAGCAATACAATATGAAATACATACATAGACATGATAACTGCAGTATATATATACCCTAATAATAACCATATCAACATGATTTACATTGTATCACATAGCATCAAAATAATGAACAATTTAAACCAATAATTAAAGCCAACTGAGGATATTTCAGCATGCTTACGCACGTACCAAGATAATATATTTAAGCCTGAACCCTGTCACTGACAACTGATCTAACTTGAACTAAAACATCCCATGACCCCTACGAACACATAAAAGGTGAATACCAATTTGTCTTCAATGTTTTTACGAACCATACATTTTATTTTATTTTATTATTATCATTATTGCTATTATATATTTAAATATATCTTACATTGCAGGTGGATGCAGTAGATATGTATGATAATGCAATATTCATGTGTCTTCATCCAGTGTAAATCAATATAACAGTATTTACATATAATATTCCAATTACTTTTTGCAAGTCAAATACCTACATTTGAATCAAAGTCGTGAAGTCCGTTGAACATGAGTCAAAAATGAGTCGACTCAAGGAACTTTCACATGAGTCAGAGTTGAGTCAGGGGTAAAAGCAAATGAGTCAAAGTTGAGTCGACTCAAACAAAATTATCCCCCGCTTGAGTCAGAGTTGGGTCAGGGGCAACAGCAAATGAGTCAAAGTTGAGTCGACTCAAAACAACAAATTCCTCCCTCTTGAGTCAGAGTTGAGTCAGAGTCCCTTCGAAAATGAGTCTGAGTCGAGTCAGCCTAAAAAAATCTGAGTCGAGCACAACCCTGCTCCACAATAGCGTGTCTTGGTCCCAAGCTTTGGAACGACAAAATGGCCAGTAGGTTTACTCGTAATGAGGTACCTCATTCCAAGACTGCGGTAAAAAAGATTCTAAAAAAAATACTTCATTGAAGCATATCAGTAAACAAACATATAATAATGTAATATAGCTGCCTTGGCTAAATAAAACTGTCAACGATATATATTATGGAAAATCTAAATTAAATATATTAGCGGATATATAACGTAACTTATATATTTACATGCCAATCACGTACTCATATATATATATATATATATATATATATATATATATATATATATATATATATATATATATATATATATATATATATATATATATATATATATATATATCTATGACAATATGTATCTCCCATGGTCCACAACCATGATCATTTCATATGAAACCTTGCATCACGATGCATAATTACTATCACTCACAACATATGCAACTTTTTATCATGATCCATAATCACAATCATTTACAACATTAGTACTCTTGATCTTTATCCATAATCATTGTGTACGCCCTAATCGATGACGCTGGCTCCTGGAGCTCACTCTGCAACAAGCTTTCTTAGCAGAGTGACTCCATGGAGTATCATCATAAGATTGCTTGAAACGACCAGAGTTAGCCCCTCTAACCCCGAGTGACTGATTCGTGTGACTGATTAACCTTACTAACATCGAATGCAAGAGTCTGGGGACTGGGATGGCATAGCGGACAGTCAAATCCTCTCTTTGGCTATGACTACTTTCATCCCTGTTCGTTTTAGTTATGCATAACATTAGCACTGCTTGCTTTATACGCTTCTTTGCGTTTTATTTCCTCTTCTTAGCATGGAGTGTGGCGACCTTGCCTTATGTTTGTTGGTGTTAATGTATAGTGTTGTGCGTCGCTGGGCTGAGGGAGGGGCACTCCTGGTTACCTGAGGCCTGTTCACGACCACCTGCGGTTCTTCGGTTTCCAGCAGGCTCTAGCCCCGCCCCTTTCCTCATGCGTCATCACAAGCAGGCGTCTCATGAACACTGAATGCCGCGCGCGCCACTTTAGGTGACATTTCTCCTGCAGTTGCTTCGTACCGACCCCCGGAACCGCAGCTAACCGCAGCTGTGTGACGTCATACCGTTCGCCCCCTCCCCACTTTAGTTACCCCCCTGCTGCCGACCACTGCTGACCGCCGAACCGCAGCCAACCGCAGGGTCCGTGAACAGACCTCTGATCTTGGGTGACGGTTAGAAAAAAAGCATGCCTAGGAGACTGGGTCTTGATAATGGTTAAAAAACATAGTGCGTCTGAAATATATTGAGAATATATAAATGTGTTTGAATTTAAAGGAAATGTGCTTTCAGGTAGATGGGTGAAATAAAGTGTTCATTGTGATTTGATTGTATAGTCAGTGAGCAATGGATACAAAAATAAAGGAAGGTGGTAAAAACATTGATATTTGTTTTACCAGTGTGTATTGGAGCTCGAGAACGGCGTGTGATGTGGTTTAGCGGCAGCGCGTATCCGAATTTAAGACCAGCCTGTAATGAGGTGCAGTGTAAATTGTACTACCATGCAGCGTGTTTCGAGATATCAGCCCAGTGATCTGCTTTGAAACCAACTCACAGCAATGAAGTTCATCAAACAGAGTTCCGAGCTTCAAGAAATGCTATCTCTTAGTTGTTCAACTGCTGCTTAAAATACGTATTATTCTTCATTGTTTATTTGGCATGTCTTTTTTTTCAAACCTTAAACATACAAAGTTTGTCAAATTGACACTCGCTGTTCCGACACTTTCACATTTAATCGACATATCATTTCCTGGAATATCACACGTGCTTGAAAGGAAATGGCGAAGGTGTCAACAGCGCAAAGAGCAAACAGTTCACAGATCTGTCACGTTTCAGACGTACGTCGGCTGCGGCTGCTGGCTCTCTGCCCAGAACAGCTCCGGGTGCTCCTGGCGCAGCTGCGCATACTCGGGAATCTGAGCCGGCTCCACCGGCAGGTGGGCGCCCTGTGGCTGGAAGCCGCCCTCGTCGGCCACATACGTGATCTGGTAGTTGTTACCGTCGTCACCGACGAACTGGAAGTTGCCCTGCTGGGTGAGACTGCCCGTCTCCGGCTCCGGTCCCGGGTACACCTGACCCTGCTCGGCCACCTAACGAAAACAAGCACAAACACTAAGTCAGGGACACAGCACGGACATCTAGTGTTTGACATTGCTTACTGTTACTGACATTCTCCAATCAAAAAAGGTCCTTGTACCCTTGTATATATATATATCAAGTAAAATTAGCGTTGAATGTGCGCCAAATTAATTAAGCCGTCTGACCGCCCGAAAATATAAATCATCATAGCTTTGCGCCTGCAAGTTCCCCTATGCCCAAAAATTAAACAGAGACTGTGTGCCTACATTGCATCACATGTTTAGCATGCTACCGTTGTAGTTGTACTCACAGCTTGTCCGTTATCCTGTTCGTAGCTGTACTCGTAGCTTCCAGTGTTGGGATCCTGTTCGAACTTCTGGCTGAGGATGCGAATCTCCGGCTGTGGGTTCCCCACGTACTGATCGTTCTGGTATGTCTGGGGAGCAGCCATGGCCGCAACCACCAGGGAGGCAACGATGAACTGGAAAAAAGCACATGAACATATTTATTTAAACAAAGGGTTCAACTAATATATATATATATATATATATATATATATATATATATATATATATATATATATATATATATATATATATATATATATATATATATATATATATATATATATATATATATATATATATATATATATATATATATATATATATATATATATATATATATATATATATATATATATATATATATATATATATATATATATATATATATATATATATATATATATATATATATATATATATATATATATATATATATATATATATATATATATATATATATATATATATATATATATATATATATATATATATATATATATATATATATATATATATATATATATATATATATATATATATATATATATATATATATATATATATATATATATATATATATATATATATATATATATATATATATATATATATATATATATATATATATATATATATATATATATATATATATATATATATATATATATATATATATATGTATTGTAATTAATAAATAGCCATTTACATTGAGAGGTATTTCAAAACGTCAGAGTTTTTTGCCAGCATACATAAAGATAAGGAGAGGTGATTTGTGAAGGGAGAAGTGAGAGTGATTTTTGATTGGTACGACTTACGGTCTTCATGGTTCCGCTGTGCAGACGAGCTGGTGTAGGCTTCGCAACTGACTGCTGAGTTGCTCCGTGTGCAGACGAGCTGGTGCAGGCTTCGCAACTGACTGTTGAGTAGATCCCCAAAGCTGCTTTTATATGGTTGAGGCTACAACAGCGCTAACTGGCGGCAAACGCCGCAAACTCGCTGAATGGGCGTGGAACCGGCTGACATTTACCGATGTTTCAGGTAGGCGTTAGCAGGCGACTAGCGGGGACAGTGGGGCTGGGTGGGCCCTCCCATTGGTTTCGGGGTGCGGGGTGTGGGGTGTGCCGGGTGGATCCCACACGGACCCACCAGATCCCACCGTGGGACCCACACGGACCGGCCAGATAAAATGAAAATGGGTGCTTCTAGGTGAATCCAAAATATATTGCAGTGAGTTCCCTGGGCGCCCTCCCAACCCTTCAGTAGACCAGAAAGCACCCTAGTAGGCTAGAATGCAACCAGCCATGGAAAATGGGCCTTGCAACTCAGATCTGGACTTCTTCAAGTCGGCATGGGGCCCCGTGGGGCCCCATGCTGAAAGAATAGGGCCCTCTGGAGGCCAGGCTGGGCCCAAAAGCTGGCTCTCTGGAGGCCAGAATGAGTTTTGTGTGGGCTAGATTGGGCCCTCTCTCCTGCCCTGACCGTCAAAACGTGATTATATAAAAGAACTATAACGCAACGGCTCGTTTTTACTTCGTTTTAATCTTCGCCCTGGTGGAGGTCTTTTTTACCCCTGCGGTTTTTCGTAAATAGCGCAAAAAGGCGACATCTACAACAACAAAGCTTGGTACAGCAATTAAAGCATTAATTATACACATTGTTTGAAGGTTTTGACCTCAGGTTGTCGCAGGTCAGGTCCCCAGGTACGTCAAGTTACCATACCTAAAAAAAATGTGGTCATGCCAAACCACATACTTTGTCCAAGAGATTTGAAACTTGCAGTATTACGCAAGGTCATAAGTACCTACAATTCTGTTGGCACCGATGTTTTGTATTGGTGACCTAAGGTCAGGTTAATTTGTTGACCTATCATTATAGGTATGTACATACAATGTAAATGGGAAAATATATAAATACTTCCTTTTCAGAGAATATGCATTTTAGCAGGCCAATTCTTTCAGAATCATGTTATTTTAGCTCTTTTTTATGACTCATGTGCAATTATTGCTCAGTGACTTCTGCAAGATCAGCTGAGGTCATCTTAGGTCACCAACACTTTTGTGCCTATAATTCTTGATAGAATAAAGCTAGAGACGTGCTAATAACACCACTGTGTTTGTCTCGTCGCTTTGCGTCGCTCTTTTTGCAACCTGACCTACCTGGGTCACCAAATGACCTTGAACTGGGGTAAAATTTTGAAGTTGACCTAACCAGCTAACCGTTAAGGTTTCGAAGCGCCTTGACGAGAAAAACATGATGGTGTTAAAATTAATGCGCTATATTTACCCGATAAATAGTCACTCACGAACAACTTTTGAGGGACAAATTCCCTCGTGACCTTTGGTGACCTCTGTAGTCTAAACTATTGACCTGAGCTCAAATATAAGGGCATCTGATGCAATTGCATTTTTAAAGAGGTTTCGATTACTTTTTATCCGTTTGTTCTTAGCTATCATAGTTCCCAAGATATTTGGGGGTATTCCAAGCGAAGTTCTAAAACTGTAAAATCTTATTTTTGATGACCTCTGGTGACCTCAATATTAAACTGAGCCAAACAAAATACCCGAAGTAACTTCGAATCCACTTGCCAAGAGCTTACAAACGTTTTGTCCGCGTCTTTCAAGCCCTTTTAGTTTTTGAGTTAGAGCGGGTGGGTCAAATTTTGACCCCCCCCCCCTCCCCCTCCCCCACCCGGGCGAAGTTGTATCAGAGACTTACTGGGGCGCGGGTTAAAATAGCTGTAGGCCTTTGCATTGTGAAAGCCGTCGGACTCTGGTGGGCTCCCTCCAGGCTGGATCCACTCATCTTCAGAAAACGATCACCAGAGCTGGGTCCGGAAAAAGGAAACTCGTAGCTATTTTCCCTAACAACTCCTATTTCATGTCACCAAGATACTTGTAGATTCGATGAAACATCACATTCGAAATACGAAGATTTTTTAAGACAGACAACCATCATCGACGTGAAGTGTTTTGAATTTACCCTAAATTTGTCCCGCTTTCCGGAAAATGGTTGCTACTCTTCATATTGCACTCCTTGTACTCCTAAAATATGTACTATATATACAAGTAGAATATATTACAATTTCAGGTGGTATTACATTTGCCTTGGTGCTTTCTTAATGTACGTGCTTGCATTCGCCAACGTTTGGTGGTACAATTGTATGAGGTACTCCATCCTTCAGTCATTGATGTTTGTTACTGTTGTCTGTCTTACTGCAGTCTCCAATCCCTGGATTTACTATTGTGTGCGTTACTGCAGTCTCCAGCTTCTGGTGCTAATATTGTGTGCGCTACTACAATCTCTAACACTTAGTGTTACTATTGTGTGCGGTATTGCAGTTTCCGACCTATAGTGTTACTGTTGTGTACGCCCATACAGTATCCAGTCCAAGATGTTACTGTTGTGTGAGCTATTGCAGTCTCCAGCTGGTGGTGCTACTGTTGTGTGTATTGCTGCAATATCCAGTCTGTGGTGATTCATTGCTAAGAAGTCTCGCCCACTGACAATGATCTTCAGTTTGCTTTGCGTAAAAATGAACGAAGTGATCGTACGCGTGCCGTTGATGAAACAAACGTTAGCGTCCATGTAATTCGATGCAAACCCCCCCCCCCCCCCCCTCTTCCCTCTTTCTCCATCCCCTCCCTCTGGAGGCCAGAGGGCTCTTTTCGGCGCGCTACGAGCGCCGAAAGGACCGACGAGACTGCGCGAAGCGCTTTATCTTAGTCTCTTTACGACGCGAACAGTGGTCTTTAGAGAGTTTAGAGCTTTTCAGAGGCTATTTACGGCCACCAGGGACCTCTCTGACAGACTAGAGGGCCCCTAGGGCGTTCAAAAGAGCCCTGTGCATGTCAGAGGGGTCCCTGGCCAAACCAAAAGGGCCCCTGAGCGGGTTAGAGGGCCCCCTGAATACGTCGAATGTGCCCCTAGTCAGCACACAGGGGCCCCTGGGCAGGTCGAGAGGTCCCTGAACATGTCTACAGGGCGACAAAGCAGACCGCACGGTCTCTTGCCAGGTCATAAGGGGCCCTGAGTAGGTTGGCGGGGCCCTGGACAGACCGGAGGACCCCTGGGAAGTTCAATGGGCCCTGTGCAGGTCAGAGGGGCCCCTGACCAGACCGAAAGGGCCCATAGGTGAGTCAGAAGGGCCTTTGAACATGCCGGATGAGTTCCTAGCCAGACTGGAGGGGCCCCTGGGTAGGTAGGAACGACCCCTGAGCATGTCTACAGGGCGACAAAGCAGCCAGTGCAGTCCCTGGCCAGGTCGGAAGGACCTCTGAACAGGCGAAATGGGCCCCTTGACACACAAGTGGGGCTTCTTGAAAGGTCAGAGGAGTCCATGGTCAGTTCGGAAGGGCCCAAAGCACGTATAGATCCCATATTAAGATTAAATACTAAGAGGACTTACTCCACAATAAAACGATTACAAATGGAGCTTTCGGGTATATTGTAACACCCTTCGTCAGCCATTAAGAGACATTCGGTACCATTTCATTGGTCGTCTTTAAGACGAGCAATGTCATGTTACCAAATACCTCTTAATCGGTAACGAAGGGTGTTACAATATACCTGAAAGCTACGATTTTATTTGTTTTTGTAGTGTAAGCGCTCTTTGTATTTAATATATATCACCTACTCCACATCATGTCTTTTCGGGGATCCCACATGAGTCCCTAAACAGGTCGGAAGGGCGCTGAAAAGGTCGGAGGGGCCCCTAGACGATCTGAGGATACCCTGGTCCTTTCAACGGTAAGAATGCAGTTGTCTAGGGAATAAAACACAACATTTTCGGGGCGCTCCGTGGCGCAATTTAACTTCAAATTCAATTATATGCGGGTTACAAGGAAACAAATCGGGCCTTTTCTCGGCTAGTTCACTACCCCTATTTGTAACAGGGGGGCGGATTCCGCCCCCCCCCCCCAGAGATCTTGAGATCTACCAGTCCGATTTTCAAAAATAAAACGGTTTTTGGTTCCCCTCAACACGATCTACATTTTCAAACAGTACAAAAATCTAAATTTTGGATAGGGGGGCAACAGGGTGGCAAAAACGACTAATTTTAGTAGTATTTTTGATCCAACATAGCTTTTGTATTAATCTACCGATTTTAACACAACTAACAAGAATCGATAGAGATTGAATTGGAAATTGATATATAACGGTGACGTTTGAAAATTCAAAAATAATAGGCGTGTGCAGGTCACTTAATATGGGGGTGAAGTAAATGCGTAATAAAACCATTTTTTGATGTTTTTTTTATAAATGGAATGGTATGTAATTGTGACATTAGATAACACAGTTATAAATTATATTTTTGCCATAGGCGGTACCAGGTTAGTGAAAAAGGGAGGTCAAATTGGGAAAAAATATTAACCGCAGACAAGTTGCTACCCAGCACTATAAATATGTTACTGATCGTAGATAGTTCCTTTTTGCATGTTGTACTTCATCATAGGCGTATCCAGGATCCAAACTGGGGCGGCGCTAGACCTTTTGATAAGTATATTATCCGCTATTATGATACTAACTAGTCAACAGTGACTATTACAACTTCAATTAACATCACTTACAACTTCAATTAACATTGCTTACCCCTTTTTACCCTACTTGTACTCGCCTATTATCTTATAATCGTTCGTAGAGTAGCCTGTGGTGCGTGTTTCATCCGAAAACTGCAGTATATTATGTCATTGTACGCCCATGCCTCTTAGTTTCCTTGCAATAGTATGACCCCCTTTTGCCATTCCTGAGCGCGCCTCTGCAAAACAAAATGACTTTATCCCCTTTTCTGGCCTCATATGTGCATATATCATTATAAGCTAAACGTCTATTGCGCCGTTATCCCTGGCATATCGTCATCACCATGTCAGTCACCCCCCTTTTCATGTGCCTGAACACGCCCCTGAAACTCTATTTGTAATAAATTATGCAAATAATGGAATCAGAAGCTATCTTTTACATCTTGATAGCTATAAATGTCACTTACATCGCTCTATTGGCTTCCCGCCAAGCATTGAATACTTCCTGGAACCCCCCCCCCCTTTTCAAGCCCCTGAAACCGCCTCTGCCATGCAATTTTTATGATATTTCAATAACATCAACTAATTTGCACTTGTTGCAATCACCGTAAACCGATGTAACTCCTTCATACTTGAGGAAGTTAGGAAGAAAACGTGAAGATCGCATTTCCGTATTTTCGCCAAATGTCGCCTCCGAAGCCACCCAAAACTGTGCCCTGGAACCGCCTCTGTTCAGGTAAAGAACTCAAAATTTTAACTCCAAATGCGTTATTCAATTCTATGTAAAGTCCCAAAATTTCATGGGCCTGCTCCCAGGCGTTCTGGAGATATCTGCGAAAAACATGAGGGGGGGGGGGCGGAATCCGCCCCCCCTGTTACAAATATGGTTAAACGCACAATAGCATTTTTAGAGGTCCGCACGATACACAATGCGATGCATTGATGAGAATGCATATCTAGGGCATAAGACTGAAAAAAAAATTGCGCCGCTCCGCCGCGCAATTTGTTTAAAAGTTCCAGGTCTTGAGCTTAAAAAATATTCCAAGTTAGTATTGCTGATTCCAAATTGGTGTGGCTGGTTCCAAAGTTTATATGGCATTTTGCTAACTCCAACTCCTAAAATTTGTTATGGACCATGTCATACCTGTCATACTGCATTTTCCATCATTGTAACCTGCATTTTCATCCGTTTTGTTTGGCCCTTACAACGCTTGAGAAGGGGGCCCTTCCAACGCTCCGGAAAGGGGCCCTTCCAACGCTCCTGAAAGGGCGCCCTTTCGCGTCGCCGCCACCCCGGCCCAGGACGAAATCCTAGCTACGTGCATCAGTGGTAAAAACATTTGATATTTTTTTTTACTGGTGTGTATTAGAGCTCGAGAACGGCGTGTGATGAGGTTTAGCGGCAGCGCGTATCCGAATTTAAAACCAGTCTGTAATGAGGTGCAGTGTAAATTGTACTACCATGCAGCGTGTTTCGAGATATCAGCCCAGTGATCTGCTTTGAAACCAACACACAGCAATGAAGTTCATCAAACAGAGTTCCGAGTTTCAAGAAATGCTATCTCTTAGTTGTTCAACTGCTGCTTAAAATACGTAATATTCTTCATTGTTTATTTGGCATGTCTTTTTGCAAACCGTACACATACAAAGTTTGTCAAATTGGCACGTGCTGTTCCGACACTTTCACATTTAATCGACATATCATTTTCTGGAATATCGCAAGTGCTTGAAAGGAAATGGCAAAGGTGTCAACAGCGCAAAGATCAAACAGTTCACAGATGTGTCGCGTTTCAGACGTACGTCGGCTGCGGCTGCTGGCTCTCTGCCCAGAACAGCTCCGGGTGCTCCCGGCGCAGCTGCTCATACTCGGGAATCTGAGCCGGCTCCACCGGCAGGTGGGCGCCCTGTGGCTGGAAGCCGCCCTCGTCGGCCACATACGTGATCTGGTAGTTGTTACCGTCGTCACCGACGAACTGGAAGTTGCCCTGCTGGGTGAGACTGCCCGTCTCCGGCTCCGGTCCCGGGTACACCTGACCCTGCTCGGCCACCTGGCGAAAACGCACAGACGGACTCACAGTTATACATCTCGTACGAACCAACACTGTTGGGGATTTTTGAGTCAAATGGGTTCCGATTATATTTGAGTCGCTGCATGCTCAACAAGTGAATCGCAAATCTGCATATGTTTCATAGTTATGGCCATTTGGTGTTATAGTAGTACTCACGGCTTGTCCGTTATCCTGTTCGTAACTGTACTCGTAGCTTCCAGTGTTGGGATCCTGTTCGAACTTCTGGCTGAGGATGCGAATCTCCGGCTGGGGGTTGCCGACGTACTGATCGCTCTGGTATGTCTGGGGAGCAGCCAGGGCTGCAACCACCAGGGAGGCAACGAGGAACTGGAAAAGAAAACATCTGTTATCTAATTTTTAATAACAGCTTATCTTAGAAATACCGTAGAAGTGAATTTGGATATGTGAGTGAGAAATTGGAGAAAAAAGACAATTATTACCAGAGCAGTTATTAACATTAAATAATAAAATGTCTATTGCTATTAGACGGTCGAAAGAAGTTATGCATTTTTCACTTCGTTTTTTTTTTAAATAAGTAATTTAAGCACGTCGAGGAGGAAGTCCGTACAATATTGTTAATTGTTTGTTTGATAATTGTTAAATATTGTTAATAACTTATCTCACGCTTAGCATCTTTTCTTAGACTGCAGATGGAGAGCTTCTCCTAAGCATCTCTGCAAGCTAGCAATGTATTTATCCTGCTATTTGCCCGTCAGTTGGGCAGACACTGCCTTTCCTGCGCCTCAGATATTCGCCGCAGAGCCGATACTCACCAGCTTCATTATTATCGGGTGAGGCTCGCCGGTCTACTGGTGGTCTGTGCTGACGACGACTCGCAGTGGACTGACTGCTGAGCCGGCCGCCCCGTCTTTATACCTGCCGAGCTGTGTGCGAATCCCAGGCTCTTCCCCCGCCCCCGCCCCCGCTCCCGCCCCCGCTGCCACAGCAGAGGACGTGCGAGAGCGACGCGGCCCGGACGGCCGGCAATGGTGAGCCGGCTGGCGTGCCGGCGGCCCATCAGCGCGGCTGACCCTCCCAGCATCTTAGTGTTACTATTGTGTGCGCTATTGCAGTCTCCGACCTATAGTGTTACTGTTGTGTACGCCCATACAGTACCCAGTCCAATATGTTACTGTTGTGTGAGCTATTGCAGTCTCCAGCTCGCGGTGCTACTGTTGTGTGTATTGCTGCAATCTCCAGTCTGTGGTGATTCATTGTATTGACAGTAAAAACACTCTCCGATGCATACAACGGCTATTCTGAGTGTCGCGTCATGGTTAAAAGGTAGAGACATGTTAAAAACGACACTTAGCAACATGCATACTAGAAACTAAAATACACTCCATGATCATACACACACTCACACAGCGACCGACATAAACATACACGACACCCATCATACACCATGTAAAAGATCACCGAGCTGACATTGAAAAGATGGTAAAGGCGGCTCACGCAGGTCCGGCGGCAACGCGTTGTAGCGCTGCGCTACACTGTATAAAAAGCGTCTCTTGCCGGCTTCGCTTCTCACGCGCGGGAGGGCCAAATCAGCGGCCTGGCGTGTGCTTCTAGATCGAAACTCAGAGTTTGTCGAAAGCCGGGAAGCGAGAGCCTGTGGTTCCCAGGTGGTGTGCATTTTGTGAAGAAGATTGAGGGATTGAAGTTCGTACAGCTGCCGGGCGGTGAGCCAGCCCAGTTCATCTCGCACGTCTGATATGTGATCAAATTTACGCCGGCCAGAGACAGCGCGCTAGCCAAAATTGAGGATCTTTTGGAGGCGCTGCATGATTTTCTCTGAACCGTTGCCGAACACCGTCAAACAGTATCGGACGTGCGAGATGACAAGGGCGTCGACTATGATAGGAAGAAGTGACAAAGGGATCTGATGACGCACGTGGGTCAGGCCGATGAGGATACCGTTACATGTTTTGACGAGGGTAGATATGTGTGAGTCCCACGAGAGGTTCTTGTCGAACAGTACGCCAAGGTTCCTCACCGTGGGGCTCTCACGCACTATGTCCTCGCGGAACCGAATTGTGGTCGGGGCCATGCCGCGACAATTTTGACGGGAACCACAGACCATGAGTTCTGTTTTCCAGGTATTTACTTTCAAACCATGGGAATGGAACCAGGCATCGAGAGATGATAAATCCTGTTCCATGGTAGCAATGAGCTGTGGGAGGGATCCTTTTTTGCCTGAGACCATAATTTGGGTATCGTCAGCGTACTGCACCACGTGCGCCTGTGGTGCGAACAGGGAAAAATCGTTGGCGAAAATCTGGAATAGGAGCGGGCCAAGCGAGGATCTTTGGAAGACACCGATAGGATTGGGTAGGGATCGGGAAAGGTGACGGTTTCCACGCCCGCCAACTGTACAAACAGATTGAGTGTGGCCAGTGAGGTAAGAGGAAAACCAGGTAGGATCGATAGAATAGGTTTGCAGTTTGGAAAGGAGCTTTGCGTGGTCGATCACGTCAAAGCATTTTGATAGATCAATGAGACAGAGGAGGGTGATGTCCTGGCGGTCGGTGGCGGAAAGGATATTATCGTATACGGTAAGAAGCGCGGTTTCGGTGGAGTGATTTGAGCGAAAACTGTGCTGGGAAGAGGAAAAAAGATGATTGTTAGACATATAAGTGTACAGTTGCCGCTGCAAAACTTTCTCTACTAGCTTTGGGAAGGCGGGGACGATGGAGATGGGACGGAAGTTTGATGTTTCGGAGAGGCTCCCGGATTTGTGAATGGGATGTACGATAGGGTGTTTCCAGCACGCGGGAAATTCACAGGTTGTGAGACAGGTGTTGATGATGTGAAGGAAGACATGGCCGATGACGTCAAAACAAAGTTTCAAAACCCGGATGCAGATGCCGTCAGAACCACAGGCTCCAGAATTTTTCATAGAAAAGAGGGTAGAATAAAGCAAGTCGAGGGAAACAGGCTCCAGAAAGAAAGCGCAAGCGCCAACCCTCGGGAGTCTACAGGAAAGCTGAAGGGGCTCCCCCTGTCCCGAACCTCACCCGCGACACGAGGCCCCACCCCGACGAAGTACTTGTTTAGCTCGTCGGGTGTGGCCTCAGGCGTAGCTCTCTGCGCGGACTTCTTGTCCTCTATAATTTGGCGAATGTTCCGAAAAATTGTGGTAGGACCCTGCTCGCTCACCCGCCTGGAAATATCTCGTCTAACATCATACCGGATGTCTGATTTTACTTTCTTATCAAGAGCGAGGAAGACTGGGGTCCTACCACTGCGGGCAAGAAGTCAGCGGCGCTGAGCCATCAGCCGCAAGGTGGCGTCCGAGACAGGGGGTGCCGAAGGGTTGTACAGCTTGATGCGCTGTGAAGGGACATGAAAGTCAAGAATAGACAGAAACAGATCGGAGAAGGCAGTCCACTGATCGGCAACTCCCGCGCGCGAGAATACTGGGCTCCAGTCAGTACGGCACAGCGAAAAATGAAAATCTAACACATTCATCCTATGTAGACGTCTAGAGTATATGAATCTCGGCTTCGCACGTGCCTTAGGGATGTCAAGGTGGGCAACAATAAAAGAATGATCACTATAGGCGCATTTATGTACTTGAGCATCAGTTGTAAAATTAGCCACGTTCGTGATAAAAACATCTAACAGTGACCCAGACCTAAAAGTGAGGGCGCGTACATGTTGGAACAGGGATAAGTTGTCTAAAAACTCTAAAAGTCTGACTCTACAAGGGTCTGCGTCCGTTCCTAGAATATTACAATTAATGTCGCCAGTGATGATAAGAGGATCGGTAGAACTAAGTAAGACACGCTGCACTTGGGTCTCCAGACATTCTAAATCGATATAATTTTTTTTTGACATCATCGGCATACAGTAGGCAGTCGGATTCTATTTGGCACGGTAGATCGTTAATAAACATCGAAAAGAGAAGGGAAGCCAACAGTGATCCTTCTGGAACACCGGAGATAACCGGTTGCCAGTCGGAGGTTTTTCCGTTGACGATAACTCTCTGGCGTCTATCGGACAGATACGAGACGAACCATTTCAGTGCGAGCTCCTTCAAATGGTAAGAGTGTTTTAACTTGTGAATGAGAAGCGCATGGTTGACGCTCTGAAAAGCGGCCGAATAATCAGTGTAAATGACGTCCGTCTGGTAACCGTCCGATATGGCCTCCCACGCGTGCTTAAGATAAACACTTAAGTTCGCGCTGCACGAACGCCTAGGAATAAAACCATGCTGCTGCTGGCTCAAAACCGGTGATACATGATAAAACAGCTCGTCGAACACAACACGCTCCAATACCTTCCCGAAGGGAGGAAGCAGGAGAGTTGTCCCTAACAACTCCTATTGCATGTCACCACGATACTTGTAGATTCGATGAAACATCACATTCGAAATACGAAGATTTTTTCAGACAGACAACCATCATCGATTTGAAGTGTTTTTAATTTACCCTAAATTTGTCCTGCTTTCCGGAAAATGGTTGCTACTCTTCATATTGCACTCCTTGTACTACTAAAATATGTACTATATATACACGTAGAATATATTAAAATTTCAGGTGGTATTACATTTGTCTTGGTGCTTTCTTAATGTACGTGCTTGCATTCGCTAACGTTTGGTGGTACAATTGTATGAGGTACTCCATTCGTCAGTCCTTGATGTTTGTTACTGTTGTCTGTGTTACTGCAGTCTCCAATCTGCGGATTTACTATTGTGTGCGTTACTGCAATCTCCAGCCTCTGGTGCTCATATTGTGTGCGCTACTACAATCTCTAACACTTAGTGTTAATATTGTGTGCGCTATTGCAGTCTCCGACCTATAGTGTTACTGTTGTGTACGCCCATACAGTATCCAGTCTAAGATGTTACTGTTGTGTGAGCTATTGCAGTCTCCAGCTGGTGGTGCTACTGTTGTGTGTATTGCTGCAATCTCCAGTCTGTGGTGATTCATTGCTAAGAAGTCTCGCCCACTGACAATGATCTTCAGTTTGCTTTGCGCAAAAATGAACGAAGTGATCGTACGCGTGCCGTTGATGAAACAAACGTAAGCGTCCATGTAATTCGATGCAACCCCCATCCCCCCCCCCCTTCCCTCTCCCTCCATCCCCTCCTTCTGGAGGCCGGAGGGCTCTTTTCGGCGCGCTACGAGCGCCGAAAAGGACCGACGAGACTGCGCGAAGCGCTTTATCTTGGTCTCTTTACGACGCGAACAGTGGTCTTTAGAGAGTTTATAGTTTTTCAGAGGTCATTTACGGCCACCAGAAACCTCTCCGACAGACTAGAGGGCATCTAGGACGTTCAAAAGAGTCCTGTGCATGTCAGAGGGGTCCCTGGCCAAACCAAAAGGGCCCCTGAGCGGGTTAGAGTGCCCCCTGAATACGTCGAATGTGCCCCTAGTCAGCACAGAGGGGCCCCTGGGCAGGTCGAGAGGTCCCTGAACATGTCGACAGCGCGACAAAGCAGACCGCACAGTCTCTTGCCAGGTCATAAGGGGCCCTGAGTAGGTTGGAGGGGCCCTGGACAGACCGGAGGACCCCTGGGAAGTTCAATGGGCCTTGTGCAGGTCAGAGGGGCCCCTGACCAGACTGAAAGGGCCCATAGGTGAGTCAAAAGGGCCCTTGAACATGCCGGATGAGTTCCTAGCCAGACTGGAGGGCTCCTGGGTAGGTAGGGGCGACCCCTGAGCATGTCTACAAGGCGACAAAGCAGCCAGTGCAGTCCCTGGCCAGGTTGGAAGGACCTCTGAACAGGCGAAATGGGCCCCTTGACACACAAGAGGGGCTTCTTGAAAGGTCAGAGGAGTCCATGGTCAGTCCGGAAGGGCCCAAAGCACGTAGAGATCCCATATTAAGATTAAATACTAAGAGGACTTACTCCACAATAAAACGATTACAATTGGAGCTTTCAGGTATATTGTAACACCCTTCGTCAGCCATTAAGAGGCATTCGGTACCACGTCATTTGTCGTCTTTAAGACGAGCAATGTCATGTTACCGAATACCTCTTAATCGGTAACGAAGGGTGTTACAATATACCTAAAAGCTACGATTTGAAATGCTTTTGTAGTGTAAGCGCTCTTTGTATTTAATACATATCACCCACTCCACATCATGTCTTTTCGCGGATCCCACATGAGTCCCGAAACAGGTCGGAAGGGTGCGAAAAGGTCGGAGGAGCCCCTAGACGATCAAAGGATACCCTGGTCCTTTCAACGGTAAGAATGCAGTTGTCTAGGGAATAAAACACAACATTTTCGTGTCGCTCCGTGGCGCAATTTAACTTCAAATTCAATTATATGCGGGTTACAAGGAAACAAATCGGGCCTTTTCTCGGCTAGTTCACTTTAGCACATTTTACCGCACTTTAAACGCACAATAGCATTTTTAGAGGTCCGCACCATACACAATGCGACGCATTGATGAGAATGCATATTTAGGGCATAAGACTGAAAATTTTGCGCCGCTCCGCCGCGCAATTTGTTTAAAGGTTCCAGGTCTTCAGCTTAAAAATATGCCAAGTTAGTATTGCTGATTCCAAATTGGTGTGGCTGGTTCCAAAGTTTATATGGCAGTTTGCTAACTCCAACTCCTAAAATTTGTTATGGACCATGTCATACCTGTCATACTGCATTTTCCATCATTGTAACCTGCATTTTCATCCGTTTTGTTTGGCCCTTTCAACGCTTGAGAAGGGTGCCCTTTCAACGCTCCGGAAGGGCGCCCTTTCGCGTCGCCGCCACCCCGGCCCAGGACGAAATCCTAGCTACGTGCATCAGTGGTAAAAACATTTGATATTTTTTTTTACTGGTGTGTATTAGAGCTCGAGAACGGCGTGTGATGAGGTTTAGCGGCAGCGCGTATCCGAATTTAAAACCAGTCTGTAATGAGGTGCAGTGTAAATTATACTACCATGCAGCGTGTTTCGAGATATCAGCCCAGTGATCTGCTTTGAAACCAACACACAGCAATGAAGTTCATCAAACAGAGTTCCGAGTTTCAAGAAATGCTATCTCTTAGTTGTTCAACTGCTGCTTAAAATACGTAATATTCTTCATTGTTTATTTGGCATGTCTTTTTGCAAACCGTACACATACAAAGTTTGTCAAATTGGCACTTGCTGTTCCGACACTTTCACATTTAATCGACATATCATTTTCTGGAATATCGCAAGTGCTTGAAAGGAAATGGCAAAGGTGTCAACAGCGCAAAGATCAAACAGTTCACAGATGTGTCGCGTTTCAGACGTACGTCGGCTGCGGCTGCTGGCTCTCTGCCCAGAACAGCTCCGGGTGCTCCCGGCGCAGCTGCTCATACTCGGGAATCTGAGCCGGCTCCACCGGCAGGTGGGCGCCCTGTGGCTGGAAGCCGCCCTCGTCGGCCACATACGTGATCTGGTAGTTGTTACCGTCGTCACCGACGAACTGGAAGTTGCCCTGCTGGGTGAGACTGCCCGTCTCCGGCTCCGGTCCCGGGTACACCTGACCCTGCTCGGCCACCTGGCGAAAACGCACAGACGGACTCACAGTTATACATCTCGTACGAACCAACACTGTTGGGGATTTTTGAGTCAAATGGGTTCCGATTATATTTGAGTCGCTGCATGCTCAACAAGTGAATCGCAAATCTGCATATGTTTCATAGTTATGGCCATTTGGTGTTATAGTAGTACTCACGGCTTGTCCGTTATCCTGTTCGTAACTGTACTCGTAGCTTCCAGTGTTGGGATCCTGTTCGAACTTCTGGCTGAGGATGCGAATCTCCGGCTGGGGGTTGCTCACGTACTGATCGCTCTGGTATGTCTGGGGAGCAGCCAGGGCTGCAACCACCAGGGAGGCAACGAGGAACTGGGAAAGAAAACATCTGTTATCTAATTTTTAATAACAGCTTATCTTAGAAATACCGTAGAAGTGAATTTGGATATGTGAGTAAGAAATTGGAGAAAAAGGACAATTATTATAAGAGCAGTTATTAACATTCAATAATAAAATGTCTATTGCTATTAGACGGTCAAAAGAAGTTATGCATTTTTCACTTCGTTTTTTTAATAAGTTATTTAAGCACGTCGAGGAGGAAGTCCATAAAATATTGTTAATTGTTTGTTTGATAATTGTTAAATATTGTTGATAACTTGTCTCACGCTTAGCATCCTTTCTTAGACTGCAGATGGAGAGCTTCTCCTTAGCATCTCTGCAAGCTAGAAATTTATTTATCCTGCTATTTTGCCCGCCAGTTGGGCAGACACTGCCTTTCCTGCGCCTCAGATATTCGCCGCAGAGCCGATACTCACCAGCTTCATTATTATCGGGTGAGGCTCGCCGGTCTACTGGTGGTCTGTGCTGACGACGACTCGCAGTGGACTGACTGCTGAGCCGGCCGCCCCGTCTTTATACCTGCCGAGCTGTGTGCGAATCCCAGGCTCTGCCCCCGCCCCCCACCCCCGCCCCCGCTCCCGCTCCCGCCCACGCTTGCCACAGCAGAGGACGTGCGAAAGCGACGCGGCCCGGGCGGCTGGCAATGGTGAGCCGGCTGGCGTGCCGGCGGCCCATCAGCGCGGCTGACCCCTCCCAGCCGGGTCAGCAGCTGACGGCCGACCTTGGCGGTGGCAGGCCGGTCACAGCCAGCGTCATTAGCGATCCACGCTGCACTGCTGATGGCCCGGCCATATCGTGACGGTGCACTGCGGGCCGATCACAGTGTTGGGGTCCGGCACGAAAGTGACAGCCAACCCGCAGCGTGTCGCTACAGCCGCGACGGCATTCGACGCGGCATGATATGGCTCCAATATATATATATATATATATATATATATATATATATATATATATATATATATATATATATATATATATATATATATATATATATATATATATATATATATATATATATATATATATATATATATATATATATATATATATATATATATATATATATATATATATATATATAATATATATATATTATATATATATATATATATATATATATATATATATATATATATATATATATATATATATATATATATATATATATATATATATATATATATATATATATATTATATATATATATATATATATATATATTATATATATATATATATATATATATATATATATATATATATATATATATATATATATATATATATATATATATATATATATATATATATATATATATATATATATATATATATATATATATATATATATATATATATATATATATATATAATATATATATATATATATATTATATATATATATATATATATATATATATATATATATATATATATATATATATATATATATAT
>JAXIVJ010004205.1:67500-85426 GCA_036785665.1 Chirona hameri | reverse complement strand
ATGATGATGATGATGATGATGATGATGATGATGATGATGATGATGATGATGATGATGATGATGATGATGATGATGATGATGATGATGATGTTGCTGATGATGATGTTGCTGATGATGATGTTGCTGATGATGATGTTGTTGATGATGTTGCTGATGATGTTGCTGATGATGTTGCTGATGATGTTGCTGATGATGTTGATGATGATGTTGATGATGATGTTGATGATGATGTTGATGATGATGTTGATGATGATGTTGCTGATAATGTTGCTGATGATGTTGCTGATGATGTTGCTGATGATGTTGCTGATGATGTTGCTGGTGATGTTGCTGATGATGTTGCTGATGATGTTGCTGATGATGACGTGAGACGGTGTGGTATGCCCGGAGGCGGTGTTGTATGCCCGGAGGCGGTGATGTATGCCCGGAGGCGGTGTGGTATGCCCGGAGGCGGTGTTGTATGCCCGGAGGCGGTGTTGTATGCCCGGAGGCGGTGTGGTATGCCCGGAGGCGGTGTTGTATGCCCGGAGGCGGTGTTGTATGCCCTGAGGCGGTCTGGTATGCCCGGAGGCGGTGTAGTATGCCCGGAGGTGGTGTTGTATGCCCGGAGGCGGTGTGGTATGCCCGGAGGCGGTGCAGTATGCCCGGAGGCGGTGTTGTATGCCCGGAGGCGGTGTGGTATGCCCGGAGGCGGTGTAGTATGCCCGGAGGCGGTGTTGTATGCCCGGAGGCGGTGTGGTATGCCCGGAGGCGGTGTAGTATGCCCGGAGGCGGTGTTGTATGCCCGGAGGCGGTGTGGTATGCCCGGAGGCGGTACAACACCGCCTCCGGGCATGATGATGATAATGATGATGATGATGATGATGATGATGATGATGATGATGATGATGATGATGATGATGATGATGATGATGATGATGATGATGATGATGATGATGATGATGATGATGATGATGATGATGATGATGATGATGATGATGATGATGATGATGATGATGATGATGATGATGATGATGATGATGATGATGATGATGATGATGTTGCTGATGATGATGTTGCTGATGATGATGTTGCTGATGATGATGTTGTTGATGATGTTGCTGATGATGTTGCTGATGATGTTGCTGATGATGTTGCTGATGATGTTGATGATGATGTTGATGATGATGTTGATGATGATGTTGATGATGATGTTGATGATGATGTTGATGATGATGTTGATGATGATGTTGATGATGATGTTGATGTTGATGATGATGTTAATGATGATGTTGATGATGATGTTGATGATGATGATGATGATGATGATGATGATGATGATGATGATGATGATGATGATGATGATGATGATGATGATGATGATGATGATGATGATGATGATGATGTTGCTGATGATGATGTTGCTGATGATGATGTTGCTGATGATGATGTTGTTGATGATGTTGCTGATGATGTTGCTGATGATGTTGCTGATGATGTTGCTGATGATGTTGCTGATGATGTTGATGATGATGTTGATGATGATGTTGATGATGATGTTGATGATGATGTTGCTGATAATGTTGCTGATGATGTTGCTGATGATGTTGCTGATGATGTTGCTGATGATGTTGCTGGTGATGTTGCTGATGATGTTGCTGATGATGTTGCTGATGATGACGTGAGACGGTGTGGTATGCCCGGAGGCGGTGTTGTATGCCCGGAGGCGGTGTTGTATGCCCGGAGGCGGTGTGGTATGCCCGGAGGCGGTGTTGTATGCCCGGAGGCGGTGTTGTATGCCCGGAGGCGGTGTGGTATGCCCGGAGGCGGTGTTGTATGCCCGGAGGCGGTGTTGTATGCCCTGAGGCGGTCTGGTATGCCCGGAGGCGGTGTAGTATGCCCGGAGGTGGTGTTGTATGCCCGGAGGCGGTGTGGTATGCCCGGAGGCGGTGCAGTATGCCCGGAGGCGGTGTTGTATGCCCGGAGGCGGTGTGGTATGCCCGGAGGCGGTGTAGTATGCCCGGAGGCGGTGTTGTATGCCCGGAGGCGGTGTGGTATGCCCGGAGGCGGTGTAGTATGCCCGGAGGCGGTGTTGTATGCCCGGAGGCGGTGTGGTATGCCCGGAGGCGGTACAACACCGCCTCCGGGCATGATGATGATAATGATGATGTTGATGATGATGTTGATGATGATGTTGCTGATGATGTTGCTGATGATGTTGCTGATGATGTTGCTGGTGATGTTGCTGATGATGTTGCTGATGATGTTGCTGATGATGTTGCTGATGATGACGTGAGACGGTGTGGTATGCCCGTTTGCGGTGTTGTATGCCCGGAGGCGGTGTTGTATGCCCGGAGGCGGTGTGGTATGCCCGGAGGCGGTGTTGTATGCCCGGAGGCGGTGTTGTATGCCCGGAGGCGGTGTGGTATGCCCGGAGGCGGTGTAGTATGCCCGGAGGCGGTGTTGTATGCCCGGAGGCGGTGTGGTATGCCCGGAGGCGGTGTAGTATGCCCGGAGGCGGTGTTGTATGCCCGGAGGCGGTGTGGTATGCCCGGAGGCGGTGCAGTATGCCCGGAGGCGGTGTTGTATGCCCGGAGGCGGTGTGGTATGCCCGGAGGCGGTGTAGTATGCCCGGAGGCGGTGTTGTATGCCCGGAGGCGGTGTGGTATGCCCGGAGGCGGTGTAGTATGCCCGGAGGCGGTGTTGTATGCCCGGAGGCGGTGTGGTATGCCCGGAGGCGGTGTAGTATGCCCGGAGGCGGTGTTGTATGCCCGGAGGCGGTGTGGTATGCCCGGAGGCGGTACAACACCGCCTCCGGGCATGATGATGATAATGATGATGATGATGATGATGATGATGATGATGATGATGATGATGATGATGATGATGATGATGATGATGATGATGATGATGATGATGATGATGATGATGATGATGATGATGATGATGATGATGATGATGATGATGATGATGATGATGATGCTGATGATGATGTTGCTGATGATGATGTTGCTGATGATGATGTTGTTGATGATGTTGCTGATGATGTTGCTGATGATGTTGCTGATGATGTTGCTGATGATGTTGATGATGATGTTGATGATGATGTTGATGATGATGTTGATGATGATGTTGATGATGATGTTGCTGATGATGTTGCTGATGATGTTGCTGATGATGTTGCTGATGATGTTGCTGGTGATGTTGCTGATGATTTTGCTGATGATGTTGCTGATGATGACGTGAGACGGTGTGGTATGCCCGGAGGCGGTGTTGTATGCCCGGAGGCGGTGTTGTATGCCCGGAGGCGGTGTGGTATGCCCGGAGGCGGTGTTGTATGCCCGGAGGCGGTGTTGTATGCCCGGAGGCGGTGTGGTATGCCCGGAGGCGGTGTTGTATGCCCGGAGGCGGTGTTGTATGCCCTGAGGCGGTCTGGTATGCCCGGAGGCGGTGTAGTATGCCCGGAGGCGGTGTTGTATGCCCGGAGGCGGTGTGGTATGCCCGGAGGCGGTGCAGTATGCCCGGAGGCGTTGTTGTATGCCCGGAGGCGGTGTGGTATGCCCGGAGGCGGTGTAGTATGCCCGGAGGCGGTGTTGTATGCCCGGAGGCGGTGTGGTATGCCCGGAAGCGGTGTAGTATGCCCGGAGGCGGTGTTGTATGCCCGGAGGCGGTGTGGTATGCCCGGAGGCGGTACAACACCGCCTCCGGGCATGATGATGATAATGATGATGATGATGATGATGATGATGATGATGATGATGATGATGATGATGATGATGATGATGATGATGATGATGATGATGATGATGATGATGATGATGATGATGATGATGATGATGATGATGATGATGATGATGATGATGATGATGATGATGATGATGATGATGATGATGATGATGATGTTGCTGATGATGATGTTGCTGATGATGATGTTGCTGATGATGATGTTGTTGATGATGTTGCTGATGATGTTGCTGATGATGTTGCTGATGATGTTGCTGATGATGTTGATGATGATGTTGATGATGATGTTGATGATGATGTTGCTGATGATGTTGCTGATGATGTTGCTGATGATGTTGCTGATGATGTTGCTGATGATGTTGCTGATGATGTTGCTGATGATGTTGCTGATGATGTTGCTGGTGATGTTGCTGATGATGTTGCTGATGATGTTGCTGATGATGACGTGAGACGGTGTGGTATGCCCGGAGGCGGTGTTGTATGCCCGGAGGCGGTGTTGTATGCCCGGAGGCGGTGTGGTATGCCCGGAGGCGGTGTTGTATGCCCGGAGGCGGTGTTGTATGCCCGGAGGCGGTGTTGTATGCCCTGAGGCGGTCTGGTATGCCCGGAGGCGGTGTAGTATGCCCGGAGGTGGTGTTGTATGCCCGGAGGCGGTGTGGTATGCCCGGAGGCGGTGCAGTATGCCCGGAGGCGGTGTTGTATGCCCGGAGGCAGTGTGGTATGCCCGGAGGCGGTGTAGTATGCCCGGAGGCGGTGTTGTATGCCCGGAGGCGGTGTGGTATGCCCGGAGGCGGTGTAGTATGCCCGGAGGCGGTGTTGTATGCCCGGAGGCGGTGTGGTATGCCCGGAGGCGGTACAACACCGCCTCCGGGCATGATGATGATAATGATGATGATGATGATGATGATGATGATGATGATGATGATGATGATGATGATGATGATGATGATGATGATGATGATGATGATGATGATGTTGCTGATGATGATGTTGCTGATGATGATGTTGCTGATGATGATGTTGCTGATGATGATGTTGTTGATGATGTTGCTGATGATGTTGCTGATGATGTTGCTGATGATGTTGCTGATGATGTTGATGATGATGTTGATGATGATGTTGATGATGATGTTGATGATTATGTTGATGATGATGTTGATGATGATAATGATGATGATGATGATGATGATGATGATGATGGTGATGATGATGATGATGATGATGATGATGATGATGATGATGATGATGATGATGATGATGATGATGATGATGATGATGATGATGATGATGATGATGATGATGATGATGATGATGATGATGATGATGATGATGATGATGATGATGATGATGATGATGATGATGATGATGATGATGATGTTGCTGATGATGATGTTGCTGATGATGATGTTGCTGATGATGATGTTGTTGATGATGTTGCTGATGATGTTGCTGATGATGTTGCTGATGATGTTGCTGATGATGTTGATGATGATGTTGATGATGATGTTGATGATGATGTTGATGATGATGTTGATGATGATGTTGATGATGATGTTGATGATGATGTTGATGATGATGTTGATGTTGATGATGATGTTAATGATGATGTTGATGATGATATTGATGATGATGTTGCTGATGATGTTGCTGATGATGTTGCTGATGATGTTGCTGGTGATGTTGCTGATGATGTTGCTGATGATGTTGCTGATGATGTTGCTGATGATGACGTGAGACGGTGTGGTATGCCCGTTTGCGGTGTTGTATGCCCGGAGGCGGTGTTGTATGCCCGGAGGCGGTGTGGTATGCCCGGAGGCGGTGTTGTATGCCCGGAGGCGGTGTTGTATGCCCGGAGGCGGTGTGGTATGCCCGGAGGCGGTGTAGTATGCCCGGAGGCGGTGTTGTATGCCCGGAGGCGGTGTGGTATGCCCGGAGGCGGTGTAGTATGCCCGGAGGCGGTGTTGTATGCCCGGAGGCAGTGTGGTATGCCCGGAGGCGGTGTAGTATGCCCGGAGGCGGTGTTGTATGCCCGGAGGCGGTGTGGTATGCCCGGAGGCGGTGTAGTATGCCCGGAGACGGTGTTGTATGCCCGGAGGCGGTGTGGTATGCCCGGAGGCGGTACAACACCGCCTCCGGGCATGATGATGATGATGATGATGATGATGATGATGATGATGATGATGATGATGATGATGATGATGATGATGATGATGATGATGATGATGATGATGTTGCTGATGATGATGTTGCTGATGATGATGTTGCTGATGATGATGTTGCTGAGGATGATGTTGCTGATGATGATGTTGCTGATGAGGATGTTGCTGATGATGATGTTGCGGATGATGATGTTGCTGATGATGATGTTGATGATGATGTTGATGATGATGTTGCTGATGATGTTGCTGATGATGTTGATGATGATGTTGATGATGATGTTGATGATGATGTTGATGATGATGTTGATGATGATGTTGATGATGATGTTGCTGATGATGTTGCTGATGATGTTGATGATGATGTTGCTGATGATGTTGCTGTTGATATTGCTGATGATGACGTGAGACGGTGTGGTATGCCCGGAGGCGGTGTTGTATGCCCGGAGGCGGTGTTGTATGCCCGGAGGCGGTGTGGTATGCCCGGAGGCGGTGTTGTATGCCCGGAGGCGGTGTTGTATGCCCGGAGGCGGTGTGGTATGCCCGGAGGCGGTGTAGTATGCCCGGAGGCGGTGTTGTATGCCCGGAGGCGGTGTGGTATGCCCGGAGGCGGTGTAGTATGCCCGGAGGCGGTGTTGTATGCCCGGAGGCGGTGTGGTATGCCCGGAGGCGGTGTAGTTTGCCCGGAGGCGGTGTTGTATGCCCGGAGGCGGTGTGGTATGCCCGGAGGCGTTGTAGTATGCCCGGAGGCGGTGTTGTATGCCCGGAGGCGGTGTGGTATGCCCGGAGGCGGTACAACACCGCCTCCGGGCATGATGATGATGATAATGATGATGATGATGATGATGATGATGATGATGATGATGATGATGATGATGATGATGATGATGATGATGATGATGATGATGATGATGATGATGATGATGATGATGATGATGATGATGATGATGATGATGATGATGATGATGATGATGATGATGATGATGATGATGATGATGATGATGATGATGATGATGATGATGATGATGATGATGATGATGATGATGATGATGATGATGATGATGATGATGATGATGATGATGATGATGATGATGATGATGATGATGATGATGATGATGATGATGATGATGTTGATGATGATGTTGATGATGATGTTGATGATGATGTTGATGATGATGTTGATGATGATGTTGATGATGATGTTGATGATGATGTTCATGATGATGTTGATGTTGATGATGATGTTGATGATGATGTTGATGATGATGTTGATGATGATGTTGCTGATGATCTTGCTGATGATGTTGATGATGATGTTGCTGATGATGTTGCTGATGATGTTGCTGGTGATGTTGCTGATGATGTTGCTGATGATGTTGCTGATGATGACGTGAGACGGTGTGGTATGCCCGGAGGCGGTGTTGTATGCCCGGAGGCGGTGTTGTATGCCCGGAGGCGGTGTGGTATGCCCGGAGGCGGTGTTGTATGCCCGGAGGCGGTGTTGTATGCCCGGAGGCGGTGTGATATGCCCGGAGGCGGTGTTGTATGCCCGGAGGCGGTGTTGTATGCCCTGAGGCGGTCTGGTATGCCCGGAGGCGGTTTAGTATGCCCGGAGGCGGTGTTGTATGCCCGGAGGCGGTGTGGTATGCCCGGAGGCGGTGCAGTATGCCCGGAGGCGGTGTTGTATGCCCGGAGGCGGTGTGGTATGCCCGGAGGCGGTGTAGTATGCCCGGAGGCGGTGTTGTTTGCCCGGAGGCGGTGTGGTATGCCCGGAGGCGGTGTAGTATGCCCGGAGGCGGTGTTGTATGCCCGGAGGCGGTGTGGTATGCCCGGAGGCGGTACAACACCGCCTCCGGGCATGATGATGATAATGATGATGATGATGATGATGATGATGATGATGATGATGATGATGATGATGATGATGATGATGATGATGATGATGATGATGATGATGATGATGATGATGATGATGATGATGATGTTGCTGATGATGATGTTGCTGATGATGATGTTGCTGAAGATGATGTTGTTGATGATGTTGCTGATGATGTTGCTGATGATGTTGCTGATGATGTTGCTGATGATGTTGATGATGATGTTGATGATGATGTTGATGATGATGTTGATGATGATGTTGATGATGATGTTGCTGATGATGTTGCTGATGATGTTGCTGATGATGTTGCTGATGATGTTGCTGATGATGTTGCTGGTGATGTTGCTGATGATGTTGCTGATGATGTTGCTGATGATGACGTGAGACGGTGTGGTATGCCCGGAGGCGGTGTTGTATGCCCGGAGGCGGTGTTGTATGCCCGGAGGCGGTGTGGTATGCCCGGAGGCGGTGTTGTATGCCCGGAGGCGGTGTTGTATGCCCGGAGGCGGTGTGGTATGCCCGGAGGCGGTGTTGTATGCCCGGAGGCGGTGTTGTATGCCCTGAGGCGGTCTGGTATGCCCGGAGGCGGTGTAGTATGCCCGGAGGCGGTGTTGTATGCCCGGAGGCGGTGTGGTATGCCCGGAGGCGGTGCAGTATGCCCGGAGGCGGTGTTGTATGCCCGGAGGCGGTGTGGTATGCCCGGAGGCGGTGTAGTATGCCCGGAGGCGGTGTTGTATGCCCGGAGGCGGTGTGGTATGCCCGGAGGCGGTGTAGTATGCCCGGAGGCGGTGTTGTATGCCCGGAGGCGGTGTGGTATGCCCGGAGGCGGTACAACACCGCCTCCGGGCATGATGATGATAATGATGATGATGATGATGATGATGATGATGATGTTGATGATGATGTTGATGATGATGTTGATGATGATGATGATGATGATGATGATGATGATGATGATGATGATGATGATGATGTTGCTGATGATGATGTTGCTGATGATGATTATGTTGATGATGATGTTGATGATGATGTTGCTGATGATGTTGCTGATGATGTTGCTGATGATGTTGCTGGTGATGTTGCTGATGATGTTGCTGATGATGTTGCTGATGATGACGTGAGACGGTGTGGTATGCCCGGAGGCGGTGTTGTATGCCCGGAGGCGGTGTTGTATGCCCGGAGGCGGTGTGGTATGCCCGGAGGCGGTGTTGTATGCCCGGAGGCGGTGTTGTATGCCCGGAGGCGGTGTGGTATGCCCGGAGGCGGTGTTGTATGCCCGGAGGCGGTGTTGTATGCCCTGAGGCCGTCTGGTATGCCCGGAGGCGGTGTAGTATGCCCGGAGGTGGTGTTGTATGCCCGGAGGCGGTGTGGTATGCCCGGAGGCGGTGCAGTATGCCCGGAGGCGGTGTTGTATGCCCGGAGGCGGTGTGGTATGCCCGGAGGCGGTGTAGTATGCCCGGAGGCGGTGTTGTATGCCCGGAGGCGGTGTGGTATGCCCGGAGGCGGTGTAGTATGCCCGGAGGCGGTGTTGTATGCCCGGAGGCGGTGTGGTATGCCCGGAGGCGGTACAACACCGCCTCCGGGCATGATGATGATAATGATGATGATGATGATGATGATGATGATGATGATGATGATGATGATGATGATGATGATGATGATGATGATGATGATGATGATGATGATGATGATGATGATGATGATGATGATGATGATGATGATGATGATGATGATGATGATGATGATGATGATGATGATGATGATGATGATGATGATGATGATGATGATGATGATGATGATGATGATGATGATGATGATGATGATGATGATGATGATGATGTTGCTGATGATGATGTTGCTGATGATGATGTTGCTGATGATGATGTTGTTGATGATGTTGCTGATGATGTTGCTGATGATGTTGCTGATGATGTTGCTGATGATGTTGCTGATGATGTTGATGATGATGTTGATGATGATGTTGATGATGATGTTGATGATGATGTTGATGATGATGTTGATGATGATGTTGATGATGATGTTGATGTTGATGATGATGTTAATGATGATGTTGATGATGATGTTGATGATGATGATGATGATGATGATGATGATGATGATGATGATGATGATGATGATGATGATGATGATGATGATGATGATGATGATGATGATGATGATGTTGCTGATGATGATGTTGCTGATGATGATGTTGCTGATGATGATGTTGTTGATGATGTTGCTGATGATGTTGCTGATGATGTTGCTGATGATGTTGCTGATGATGTTGATGATGATGTTGATGATGATGTTGATGATGATGTTGATGATGATGTTCATGATGATGTTGATGTTGATGATGATGTTGATGATGATGTTGATGATGATGTTGATGATGATGTTGCTGATGATGTTGCTGATGATGTTGATGATGATGTTGCTGATGATGTTGCTGATGATGTTGCTGGTGATGTTGCTGATGATGTTGCTGATGATGTTGCTGATGATGACGTGAGACGGTGTGATATGCCCGCAGGCGGTGTTGTATGCCCGGAGGCGGTGTTGTATGCCCGGAGGCGGTGTGGTATGCCCGGAGGCGGTGTTGTATGCCCGGAGGCGGTGTTGTATGCCCGGAGGCGGTGTGATATGCCCGGAGGCGGTGTTGTATGCCCGGAGGCGGTGTTGTATGCCCTGAGGCGGTCTGGTATGCCCGGAGGCGGTTTAGTATGCCCGGAGGCGGTGTTGTATGCCCGGAGGCGGTGTGGTATGCCCGGAGGCGGTGCAGTATGCCCGGAGGCGGTGTTGTATGCCCGGAGGCGGTGTGGTATGCCCGGAGGCGGTGTAGTATGCCCGGAGGCGGTGTTGTTTGCCCGGAGGCGGTGTGGTATGCCCGGAGGCGGTGTAGTATGCCCGGAGGCGGTGTTGTATGCCCGGAGGCGGTGTGGTATGCCCGGAGGCGGTACAACACCGCCTCCGGGCATGATGATGATAATGATGATGATGATGATGATGATGATGATGATGATGATGATGATGATGATGATGATGATGATGATGATGATGATGATGATGATGATGATGATGATGATGATGTTGCTGATGATGATGTTGCTGATGATGATGTTGCTGAAGATGATGTTGTTGATGATGTTGCTGATGATGTTGCTGATGATGTTGCTGATGATGTTGCTGATGATGTTGATGATGATGTTGATGATGATGTTGATGATGATGTTGATGATGATGTTGATGATGATGTTGCTGATGATGTTGCTGATGATGTTGCTGATGATGTTGCTGATGATGTTGCTGATGATGTTGCTGGTGATGTTGCTGATGATGTTGCTGATGATGTTGCTGATGATGACGTGAGACGGTGTGGTATGCCCGGAGGCGGTGTTGTATGCCCGGAGGCGGTGTTGTATGCCCGGAGGCGGTGTGGTATGCCCGGAGGCGGTGTTGTATGCCCGGAGGCGGTGTTGTATGCCCGGAGGCGGTGTGGTATGTCCGGAGGCGGTGTTGTATGCCCGGAGGCGGTGTTGTATGCCCTGAGGCGGTCTGGTATGCCCGGAGGCGGTGTAGTATGCCCGGAGGCGGTGTTGTATGCCCGGAGGCGGTGTGGTATGCCCGGAGGCGGTGCAGTATGCCCGGAGGCGGTGTTGTATGCCCGGAGGCGGTGTGGTATGCCCGGAGGCGGTGTAGTATGCCCGGAGGCGGTGTTGTATGCCCGGAGGCGGTGTGGTATGCCCGGAGGCGGTGTAGTATGCCCGGAGGCGGTGTTGTATGCCCGGAGGCGGTGTGGTATGCCCGGAGGCGGTACAACACCGCCTCCGGGCATGATGATGATAATGATGATGATGATGATGATGATGATGATGATGTTGATGATGATGTTGATGATGATGTTGATGATGATGATGATGATGATGATGATGATGATGATGATGATGATGATGATGATGTTGCTGATGATGATGTTGCTGATGATGATGTTGCTGATGATGATGTTGTTGATGATGTTGCTGATGATGTTGCTGATGATGTTGCTGATGATGTTGCTGATGATGTTGATGATGATGTTGATGATGATGTTGATGATGATGTTGATGATGATGTTGATGATGATGTTGATGATGATGTTGATGATGATGTTGATGATGATGTTGATGTTGATGATGATGTTAATGATGATGTTGATGATGATGTTGATGATGATGATGATGATGATGATGATGATGATGATGATGATGATGATGATGATGATGATGATGATGATGATGATGATGATGATGATGATGATGATGTTGCTGATGATGATGTTGCTGATGATGATGTTGCTGATGATGATGTTGTTGATGATGTTGCTGATGATGTTGCTGATGATGTTGCTGATGATGTTGCTGATGATGTTGATGATGATGTTGATGATGATGTTGATGATGATGTTGATGATGATGTTGATGATGATGTTGATGATGATGTTGCTGATAATGTTGCTGATGATGTTGCTGATGATGTTGCTGATGATGTTGCTGATGATGTTGCTGGTGATGTTGCTGATGATGTTGCTGATGATGTTGCTGATGATGACGTGAGACGGTGTGGTATGCCCGGAGGCGGTGTTGTATGCCCGGAGGCGGTGTTGTATGCCCGGAGGCGGTGTGGTATGCCCGGAGGCGGTGTTGTATGCCCGGAGGCGGTGTTGTATGCCCGGAGGCGGTGTGGTATGCCCGGAGGCGGTGTTGTATGCCCGGAGGCGGTGTTGTATGCCCTGAGGCCGTCTGGTATGCCCGGAGGCGGTGTAGTATGCCCGGAGGTGGTGTTGTATGCCCGGAGGCGGTGTGGTATGCCCGGAGGCGGTGCAGTATGCCCGGAGGCGGTGTTGTATGCCCGGAGGCGGTGTGGTATGCCCGGAGGCGGTGTAGTATGCCCGGAGGCGGTGTTGTATGCCCGGAGGCGGTGTGGTATGCCCGGAGGCGGTGTAGTATGCCCGGAGGCGGTGTTGTATGCCCGGAGGCGGTGTGGTATGCCCGGAGGCGGTACAACACCGCCTCCGGGCATGATGATGATAATGATGATGATGATGATGATGATGATGATGATGATGATGATGATGATGATGATGATGATGATGATGATGATGATGATGATGATGATGATGATGATGATGATGATGATGATGATGATGATGATGATGATGATGATGATGATGATGATGATGATGATGATGATGATGATGATGATGATGATGATGATGATGATGATGATGATGATGATGATGATGATGATGATGATGATGATGATGATGATGATGATGATGATGATGTTGCTGATGATGATGTTGCTGATGATGATGTTGCTGATGATGATGTTGTTGATGATGTTGCTGATGATGTTGCTGATGATGTTGCTGATGATGTTGCTGATGATGTTGCTGATGATGTTGATGATGATGTTGATGATGATGTTGATGATGATGTTGATGATGATGTTGATGATGATGTTGATGATGATGTTGATGATGATGTTGATGTTGATGATGATGTTAATGATGATGTTGATGATGATGTTGATGATGATGATGATGATGATGATGATGATGATGATGATGATGATGATGATGATGATGATGATGATGATGATGATGATGATGATGATGATGATGATGTTGCTGATGATGATGTTGCTGATGATGATGTTGCTGATGATGATGTTGTTGATGATGTTGCTGATGATGTTGCTGATGATGTTGCTGATGATGTTGCTGATGATGTTGATGATGATGTTGATGATGATGTTGATGATGATGTTGATGATGATGTTGATGATGATGTTGATGATGATGTTGATGATGATGTTGATGATGATGTTGATGTTGATGATGATGTTAATGATGATGTTGATGATGATGTTGATGATGATGATGATGATGATGATGATGATGATGATGATGATGATGATGATGATGATGATGATGATGATGATGATGATGATGATGATGATGATGATGATGATGATGATGATGATGATGATGATGATGATGATGATGATGATGATGATGATGATGTTGCTGATGATGATGTTGCTGATGATGATGTTGCTGATGATGATGTTGTTGATGATGTTGCTGATGATGTTGCTGATGATGTTGCTGATGATGTTGCTGATGATGTTGCTGATGATGTTGATGATGATGTTGATGATGATGTTGATGATGATGTTGATGATGATGTTGATGATGATGTTGATGATGATGTTGATGATGATGTTGATGTTGATGATGATGTTAATGATGATGTTGATGATGATGTTGATGATGATGATGATGATGATGATGATGATGATGATGATGATGATGATGATGATGATGATGATGATGATGATGATGATGATGATGATGATGATGATGTTGCTGATGATGATGTTGCTGATGATGATGTTGCTGATGATGATGTTGTTGATGATGTTGCTGATGATGTTGCTGATGATGTTGCTGATGATGTTGCTGATGATGTTGATGATGATGTTGATGATGATGTTGATGATGATGTTGATGATGATGTTCATGATGATGTTGATGTTGATGATGATGTTGATGATGATGTTGATGATGATGTTGATGATGATGTTGCTGATGATGTTGCTGATGATGTTGATGATGATGTTGCTGATGATGTTGCTGATGATGTTGCTGGTGATGTTGCTGATGATGTTGCTGATGATGTTGCTGATGATGACGTGAGACGGTGTGATATGCCCGCAGGCGGTGTTGTATGCCCGGAGGCGGTGTTGTATGCCCGGAGGCGGTGTGGTATGCCCGGAGGCGGTGTTGTATGCCCGGAGGCGGTGTTGTATGCCCGGAGGCGGTGTGATATGCCCGGAGGCGGTGTTGTATGCCCGGAGGCGGTGTTGTATGCCCTGAGGCGGTCTGGTATGCCCGGAGGCGGTTTAGTATGCCCGGAGGCGGTGTTGTATGCCCGGAGGCGGTGTGGTATGCCCGGAGGCGGTGCAGTATGCCCGGAGGCGGTGTTGTATGCCCGGAGGCGGTGTGGTATGCCCGGAGGCGGTGTAGTATGCCCGGAGGCGGTGTTGTTTGCCCGGAGGCGGTGTGGTATGCCCGGAGGCGGTGTAGTATGCCCGGAGGCGGTGTTGTATGCCCGGAGGCGGTGTGGTATGCCCGGAGGCGGTACAACACCGCCTCCGGGCATGATGATGATAATGATGATGATGATGATGATGATGATGATGATGATGATGATGATGATGATGATGATGATGATGATGATGATGATGATGATGATGATGATGATGATGATGATGATGATGATGATGATGATGATGATGATGTTGCTGATGATGATGTTGCTGATGATGATGTTGCTGAAGATGATGTTGTTGATGATGTTGCTGATGATGTTGCTGATGATGTTGCTGATGATGTTGCTGATGATGTTGATGATGATGTTGATGATGATGTTGATGATGATGTTGATGATGATGTTGATGATGATGTTGCTGATGATGTTGCTGATGATGTTGCTGATGATGTTGCTGATGATGTTGCTGATGATGTTGCTGGTGATGTTGCTGATGATGTTGCTGATGATGTTGCTGATGATGACGTGAGACGGTGTGGTATGCCCGGAGGCGGTGTTGTATGCCCGGAGGCGGTGTTGTATGCCCGGAGGCGGTGTGGTATGCCCGGAGGCGGTGTTGTATGCCCGGAGGCGGTGTTGTATGCCCGGAGGCGGTGTGGTATGTCCGGAGGCGGTGTTGTATGCCCGGAGGCGGTGTTGTATGCCCTGAGGCGGTCTGGTATGCCCGGAGGCGGTGTAGTATGCCCGGAGGCGGTGTTGTATGCCCGGAGGCGGTGTGGTATGCCCGGAGGCGGTGCAGTATGCCCGGAGGCGGTGTTGTATGCCCGGAGGCGGTGTGGTATGCCCGGAGGCGGTGTAGTATGCCCGGAGGCGGTGTTGTATGCCCGGAGGCGGTGTGGTATGCCCGGAGGCGGTGTAGTATGCCCGGAGGCGGTGTTGTATGCCCGGAGGCGGTGTGGTATGCCCGGAGGCGGTACAACACCGCCTCCGGGCATGATGATGATAATGATGATGATGATGATGATGATGATGATGATGTTGATGATGATGTTGATGATGATGTTGATGATGATGATGATGATGATGATGATGATGATGATGATGATGATGATGATGATGTTGCTGATGATGATGTTGCTGATGATGATGTTGCTGATGATGATGTTGTTGATGATGTTGCTGATGATGTTGCTGATGATGTTGCTGATGATGTTGCTGATGATGTTGATGATGATGTTGATGATGATGTTGATGATGATGTTGATGATGATGTTGATGATGATGTTGATGATGATGTTGATGATGATGTTGATGATGATGTTGATGTTGATGATGATGTTAATGATGATGTTGATGATGATGTTGATGATGATGATGATGATGATGATGATGATGATGATGATGATGATGATGATGATGATGATGATGATGATGATGATGATGATGATGATGATGATGATGTTGCTGATGATGATGTTGCTGATGATGATGTTGCTGATGATGATGTTGTTGATGATGTTGCTGATGATGTTGCTGATGATGTTGCTGATGATGTTGCTGATGATGTTGATGATGATGTTGATGATGATGTTGATGATGATGTTGATGATGATGTTGATGATGATGTTGATGATGATGTTGCTGATAATGTTGCTGATGATGTTGCTGATGATGTTGCTGATGATGTTGCTGATGATGTTGCTGGTGATGTTGCTGATGATGTTGCTGATGATGTTGCTGATGATGACGTGAGACGGTGTGGTATGCCCGGAGGCGGTGTTGTATGCCCGGAGGCGGTGTTGTATGCCCGGAGGCGGTGTGGTATGCCCGGAGGCGGTGTTGTATGCCCGGAGGCGGTGTTGTATGCCCGGAGGCGGTGTGGTATGCCCGGAGGCGGTGTTGTATGCCCGGAGGCGGTGTTGTATGCCCTGAGGCCGTCTGGTATGCCCGGAGGCGGTGTAGTATGCCCGGAGGTGGTGTTGTATGCCCGGAGGCGGTGTGGTATGCCCGGAGGCGGTGCAGTATGCCCGGAGGCGGTGTTGTATGCCCGGAGGCGGTGTGGTATGCCCGGAGGCGGTGTAGTATGCCCGGAGGCGGTGTTGTATGCCCGGAGGCGGTGTGGTATGCCCGGAGGCGGTGTAGTATGCCCGGAGGCGGTGTTGTATGCCCGGAGGCGGTGTGGTATGCCCGGAGGCGGTACAACACCGCCTCCGGGCATGATGATGATAATGATGATGATGATGATGATGATGATGATGATGATGATGATGATGATGATGATGATGATGATGATGATGATGATGATGATGATGATGATGATGATGATGATGATGATGATGATGATGATGATGATGATGATGATGATGATGATGATGATGATGATGATGATGATGATGATGATGATGATGATGATGATGATGATGATGATGATGATGATGATGATGATGATGATGATGATGATGATGATGATGATGATGATGATGATGATGATGATGTTGCTGATGATGATGTTGCTGATGATGATGTTGCTGATGATGATGTTGTTGATGATGTTGCTGATGATGTTGCTGATGATGTTGCTGATGATGTTGCTGATGATGTTGCTGATGATGTTGATGATGATGTTGATGATGATGTTGATGATGATGTTGATGATGATGTTGATGATGATGTTGATGATGATGTTGATGATGATGTTGATGTTGATGATGATGTTAATGATGATGTTGATGATGATGTTGATGATGATGATGATGATGATGATGATGATGATGATGATGATGATGATGATGATGATGATGATGATGATGATGATGATGATGATGATGATGATGATGTTGCTGATGATGATGTTGCTGATGATGATGTTGCTGATGATGATGTTGTTGATGATGTTGCTGATGATGTTGCTGATGATGTTGCTGATGATGTTGCTGATGATGTTGATGATGATGTTGATGATGATGTTGATGATGATGTTGATGATGATGTTGATGATGATGTTGCTGATAATGTTGCTGATGATGTTGCTGATGATGTTGCTGATGATGTTGCTGATGATGTTGCTGGTG
>JAXIVJ010004205.1:42500-45000 GCA_036785665.1 Chirona hameri | reverse complement strand
TTGATGATGATGTTGATGATGATGTTGATGATGATGTTGATGATGATGTTGCTGATGATGTTGCTGATGATGTTGCTGATGATGTTGCTGATGATGTTGCTGGTGATGTTGCTGATGATGTTACTGATGATGTTGCTGATGATGACGTGAGACGGTGTGGTATGCCCGGAGGCGGTGTTGTATGCCCGGAGGCGGTGTTGTATGCCCGGAGGCGGTGTGGTATGCCCGGAGGCGGTGTTGTATGCCCGGAGGCGGTGTTGTATGCCCGGAGGCGGTGTGGTATGCCCGGAGGCGGTGTTGTATGCCCGGAGGCGGTGTTGTATGCCCTGAGGCGGTCTGGTATGCCCGGAGGCGGTGTAGTATGCCCGGAGGTGGTGTTGTATGCCCGGAGGCGGTGTGGTATGCCCGGAGGCGGTGCAGTATGCCCGGAGGCGGTGTTGTATGCCCGGAGGCGGTGTGGTATGCCCGGAGGCGGTGTAGTATGCCCGGAGGCGGTGTTGTATGCCCGGAGGCGGTGTGGTATGCCCGGAGGCGGTGTAGTATGCCCGGAGGCGGTGTTGTATGCCCGGAGGCGGTGTGGTATGCCCGGAGGCGGTACAACACCGCCTCCGGGCATGATGATGATAATGATGATGTTGATGATGATGTTGATGATGATGTTGCTGATGATGTTGCTGATGATGTTGCTGATGATGTTGCTGGTGATGTTGCTGATGATGTTGCTGATGATGTTGCTGATGATGTTGCTGATGATGACGTGAGACGGTGTGGTATGCCCGTTTGCGGTGTTGTATGCCCGGAGGCGGTGTTGTATGCCCGGAGGCGGTGTGGTATGCCCGGAGGCGGTGTTGTATGCCCGGAGGCGGTGTTGTATGCCCGGAGGCGGTGTGGTATGCCCGGAGGCGGTGTAGTATGCCCGGAGGCGGTGTTGTATGCCCGGAGGCGGTGTGGTATGCCCGGAGGCGGTGTAGTATGCCCGGAGGCGGTGTTGTATGCCCGGAGGCGGTGTGGTATGCCCGGAGGCGGTACAACACCGCCTCCGGGCATGATGATGATAATGATGATGATGATGATGATGATGATGATGATGATGATGATGATGATGATGATGATGATGATGATGATGATGATGATGATGATGATGATGATGATGATGATGATGATGATGATGATGATGATGATGATGATGATGATGATGATGATGATGATGATGATGATGATGATGATGATGATGATGATGATGATGATGATGATGATGATGATGATGATGATGATGATGATGATGATGATGATGATGATGATGATGATGATGATGATGATGATGATGATGATGATGATGATGATGATGATGATGATGATGATGATGATGATGATGATGATGATGATGATGATGATGATGATGATGATGATGATGATGATGTTGCTGATGATGATGTTGCTGATGATGATGTTGCTGTTGATGATGATGTTGATGATGATGTTGCTGATGATGTTGCTGATGATGTTGCTGATGATGTTGATGATGATGTTGCTGGTGATGTTGCTGATGATGTTGCTGATGATGTTGATGATGATGTTGCTGGTGATGTTGCTGATGATGTTTCTGATGATGTTGCTGATGATGTTGCTGATGATGACTTGAGACGGTGTGGTATGCCCGGAGGCGGTGTTGTATGCCCGGAGGCGGTGTTGTATGCCCGGAGGCGGTGTGGTATGCCCGGAGGCGGTGTAGTATGCCCGGAGGCGGTGTTGTATGCCCGGAGGCGGTGTGGTATGCCCGGAGGCGGTGTAGTATGCCCGGAGGCGGTGTTGTATGCCCGGAGGCGGTGTGGTATGCCCGGAGGCGGTGTAGTTTGCCCGGAGGCGGTGTTGTATGCCCGGAGGCGGTGTGGTATGCCCGGAGGCGGTGTAGTATGCCCGGAGGCGGTGTTGTATGCCCGGAGGCGGTGTGGTATGCCCGGAGGCGGTACAACACCGCCTCCGGGCATGATGATGATGATAATGATGATGATGATGATGATGATGATGATGATGATGATGATGATGATGATGATGATGATGATGATGATGATGATGATGATGATGATGATGATGATGATGATGATGATGATGATGATGATGATGATGATGATGATGATGATGATGATGATGATGATGATGATGATGATGATGATGATGATGATGATGATGATGATGATGATGATGATGATGATGATGATGATGATGATGATGATGATGATGATGATGATGATGATGATGATGATGATGATGATGATGATGATGATGATGATGATGATGATGATGATGATGATGATGATGATGATGATGATGATGATGATGATGATGATGATGATGATGATGATGATGATGATGATGTTGCTGATGATGATGTTGCTGATGATGATGTTGCTGTTGATGATGATGTTGATGATGATGTTGCTGATGATGTTGCTGATGATGTTGCTGATGATGTTGATGATGATGTTGCTGGTGATGTTGC
>JAXIVJ010004205.1:32500-35000 GCA_036785665.1 Chirona hameri | reverse complement strand
GTTGTATGCCCGGAGGCGGTGTGGTATGCCCGGAGGCGGTGTTGTATGCCCGGAGGCGGTGTTGTATGCCCTGAGGCGGTCTGGTATGCCCGGAGGCGGTGTAGTATGCCCGGAGGTGGTGTTGTATGCCCGGAGGCGGTGTGGTATGCCCGGAGGCGGTGCAGTATGCCCGGAGGCGGTGTTGTATGCCCGGAGGCGGTGTGGTATGCCCGGAGGCGGTGTAGTATGCCCGGAGGCGGTGTTGTATGCCCGGAGGCGGTGTGGTATGCCCGGAGGCGGTGTAGTATGCCCGGAGGCGGTGTTATATGCCCGGAGGCGGTGTGGTATGCCCGGAGGCGGTACAACACCGTCTCCGGGCATGATGATGATAATGATGATGTTGATGATGATGTTGATGATGATGTTGCTGATGATGTTGCTGATGATGTTGCTGATGATGTTGCTGGTGATGTTGCTGATGATGTTGCTGATGATGTTGCTGATGATGTTGCTGATGATGACGTGAGACGGTGTGGTATGCCCGTTTGCGGTGTTGTATGCCCGGAGGCGGTGTTGTATGCCCGGAGGCGGTGTGGTATGCCCGGAGGCGGTGTTGTATGCCCGGAGGCGGTGTTGTATGCCCGGAGGCGGTGTGGTATGCCCGGAGGCGGTGTAGTATGCCCGGAGGCGGTGTTGTATGCCCGGAGGCGGTGTGGTATGCCCGGAGGCGGTGTAGTATGCCCGGAGGCGGTGTTGTATGCCCGGAGGCGGTGTGGTATGCCCGGAGGCGGTACAACACCGCCTCCGGGCATGATGATGATAATGATGATGATGATGATGATGATGATGATGATGATGATGATGATGATGATGATGATGATGATGATGATGATGATGATGATGATGATGATGATGATGATGATGATGATGATGATGATGATGATGATGATGATGATGATGATGATGATGATGATGATGATGATGATGATGATGATGATGATGATGATGATGATGATGATGATGATGATGATGATGATGATGATGATGATGATGATGATGATGATGATGATGATGATGATCATGATGATGATGATGATGATGATGATGATGATGATGATGATGATGATGATGATGATGATGATGATGATGATGATGATGATGTTGCTGATGATGATGTTGCTGATGATGATGTTGCTGTTGATGATGATGTTGATGATGATGTTGCTGATGATGTTGCTGATGATGTTGCTGATGATGTTGATGATGATGTTGCTGGTGATGTTGCTGATGATGTTGCTGATGATGTTGATGATGATGTTGCTGGTGATGTTGCTGATGATGTTTCTGATGATGTTGCTGATGATGTTGCTGATGATGACTTGAGACGGTGTGGTATGCCCGGAGGCGGTGTTGTATGCCCGGAGGCGGTGTTGTATGCCCGGAGGCGGTGTGGTATGCCCGGAGGCGGTGTAGTATGCCCGGAGGCGGTGTTGTATGCCCGGAGGCGGTGTGGTATGCCCGGAGGCGGTGTAGTATGCCCGGAGGCGGTGTTGTATGCCCGGAGGCGGTGTGGTATGCCCGGAGGCGGTGTAGTTTGCCCGGAGGCGGTGTTGTATGCCCGGAGGCGGTGTGGTATGCCCGGAGGCGGTGTAGTATGCCCGGAGGCGGTGTTGTATGCCCGGAGGCGGTGTGGTATGCCCGGAGGCGGTACAACACCGCCTCCGGGCATGATGATGATGATAATGATGATGATGATGATGATGATGATGATGATGATGATGATGATGATGATGATGATGATGATGATGATGATGATGATGATGATGATGATGATGATGATGATGATGATGATGATGATGATGATGATGATGATGATGATGATGATGATGATGATGATGATGATGATGATGATGATGATGATGATGATGATGATGATGATGATGATGATGATGATGATGATGATGATGATGATGATGATGATGATGATGATGATGATGATGATGATGATGATGAAGATGATGATGATGATGATGATGATGATGTTGCTGATGATGATGCTGATGATGATGTTGCTGATGATGATGTTGCTGATGATGATGTTGTTGATGATGTTGCTCATGATGTTGATGATGATGTTGCTGATTATGTTGCTGATGATGTTGATGATGATGTTGATGATGATGTTGATGATGATGTTGATGATGATGTTGATGATGATGTTGATGATGATGTTGATGTTGATGTTGATGATGATGTTGATGATGATGTTGATGATGATGTTCATGATGATGTTGATGTTGATGATGATGTTGATGATGATGTTGATGATGACGTTGATGATGATGTTGATGATGATGTTGCTGATGATGTTGCTGATGATGTTGCTGATGATGTTGCTGATGATGTTGCTGATGATGTTGCTGGTGATGTTGCTGATGATGTTGCTGATGATGTTGCTGATGATGACGTGAGACGGTGTGGTATGCCCGGAGGCGGTGTTGTATGCCCGGAGGCGGTGTTG